>VYZW01001339.1:16994-81619 GCA_013401315.1 Balaeniceps rex | reverse complement strand
CCACAACAGCACCCTTCCTGGACATCTTTTCAACCCTGCAATATTTGCATTTGCCAGACTCCAGATTTGTTATTTTTCCAAACATTTTGTAAGAAAAAGCTCGTAAACAGGGCAAAGGAAAAGAAACACATGCAGGCTTACCAGAAGTCAGTCTCTATCTGATTAATTTTATTTTTTTTTTTTAATACAGTCATATGCAATAACAAGAATTCAATACAGGCAAAATAAAAATTAAAGTGAGCAAAACAATTTGTGACATTGGGTATAAGTAAGGTCTTTTCTTTCAGGAAAGAAGATGGGAGATATTTTTGCTCAGCTACAAGAGCTAGAGAGGAAAATTTCTGCCACTTTGGAAGAATTTTAACTGGAGTGATTAATTTGAGATGGACTTCTTAATTTACCAGAGACAAAGGCAAACAAGTAACATTAGACTTGCTAGTCCTTCTGTAGTGGATTGGGTTTTTTGCCACCTACAGATTTCATTCATCTATTTAAAAAATAATGACAAAGCCAGAGATAAACACGTTCTTTTAACCTCCTGACATCTTTCCTTACACCCATACCATAATTCTGGATGATGAATCATCAGGCCAAAGACCAGATACACCTCACTACTCTTACCTTATTCAACTGATCAAGCCATATAAATTATTTATTTATGTATGTATTTAATAAATGGCATTATTTTAGGAATCTTTTCTTCAATCTATCAGCCTTTGGTTTCCTTCTGTAACTGATATGGTTTTGTACAGCAAAAAGCAGGCAGCTGCTCCCTTATGCTCGTTGCATTGGGAAGGCAACTGATTAATGTTATCATCATAAAAGAACATGCATACCTGGTTCAGAGCTATGACTAGAGGATGTCCCTAGATCTGGAAAACAAGCAGATACGTGAGCAGAGTCATAATGTGAATTTATTTCTATTTTCTTTGCACTGATTTCTGTTATAAAATTAGGATTTGATGGTTTTTTTGTTAAAAAACAAACCTCAAATTCAACACTGAACTATAGGCATAATTTAAAGCCAGAGATCACCCAAGAAAACTGCATGTTCTGTACTTTTTTGAAGGTCAGATGTAATGATCACAGCCTATGAAACTACTGAAGGCTATCAGACTGTATTTATTGTTATGTTTTAATTTTTAGCAAACTATGACCTCTCCAAAAGGACGTTCCGTAACACTGATTATCACTTTTGTAAAAGTAACCTACAAGATCCAGTAAGACAGTTCTGATTAAAGGTTTTGAAAATCTCCTACTTGCAGTTTTATATGGAGATCAGTTTCTTAACTCCACTAGCAAATTCTTATTCTTAAAACCCCATACTTCAACACCATTATTCCCAGGATCTACAGCGTAACCATAAGTAAGAAAGTATTTTACGTGTTTCTGATGAAGACTGCTGCTTACTTAGTCTTAGTTTGTTCTTCAAGCCTTCTTTCTAGCTGTTGTAATAGTGGTAGTTAAAAGAGGGCGTGTGCAAATGTACCGTATGCAACTAATAAAATAACTGGCCTGAAATAGTTGATGGTACAATACTACAATTTAAACAGAAACCGAGAGTCAACTAAAGCTTTGTTTCCAAAGGAAGTTTGTTGTTTCATTCATACATTCAGTCTATTGTTATGGAACATTATTATATAGTAGTACACCAAAATTTTCTTTGAAAATCATGTGTGACGTAACAGAGTCTATGTGATACATAAGAAATCTTCACAAGGGTCATGTGTAACCTCTCTGGAAATCCTGGGTGTCATTTAATACAGAATCAATCACTTGATTTTTTTGAAGATGCTTCTGCCTTGACTTATAGCAAAGCTAAATATCTTTAAAAATCATCTCCCCTAAAATAAGCATTCCCCCCAAAAAATAGCAAACATCTCTATTAAAAACAAACAAAAAACCCCACAAAACCAAACATATTTAATAAGCATCCCCAAAAAACCAGCAAACACCTTTAACATGATACCTTTCTGGTATTGTGCAGGAAGCAGAGATTCTTTATCCATGATTCTTAAGGACTTGAATTTAGGACATTTCTCCACAGTGATTAATACCATGTCCAGCGCACTACTGAATCACCAACTGTACAAACGCTGGCACATAACTGCATTTCTGGTTAGTCAGAGCGCACAGCCTGAATTTCATGCTACTTTCTATTGAATTTATGCCCACTGACAAAGCTTCTGACATGGCATAAAACCTTCCCACCACAAAGTTAATCCATAAGCATTTCTTTAAACAAAACTTCAACCTTCATAGCAAGTTCTCTCTGATCAGAGCTTTGTGTCATGCAGTCACAACATTTTTGATCCTCCATCACTGACTGAAAAGCCAGGTTTATCGTATCATCAAACCACAGCTCAACCTGCTGCTAAGCCTTCCCACCATACAGTTGTCTGACGTCTGGCTGCTGAAGAAAACATGGTTTGAGTTCCAATTTCTACCTCTTTGATCCCTGTTTTGTCCAGAAATCAATTTTCAGCACTAAAATGCTTCCATCTCATAGACGTGAGCTGCTTAAATAAGGCAGTAGAGAAATCTGTAACAGTTTTCAGACCTTTTATTGTATTCTTTCCCTGCAACTAGGCACATACAATTTTAAAATAGGGACTGAAAGGAATAGTAATTGTTTTGTTTCAGGAGTTGCTTATACATTTGAATTTCCCAGAGCTCTGATGGATTAGAGCAAGTGCCAAGAGGAGGCTGAATAATTTTATTCCTATAATCCACACTCATTCTTTTGTCAGATTCGTGTTGGAAGTGCTCCCCTGGCACATTATCTGGCCTCCACACTAATATTGCAAAGAAAGAATTTCTCCAAGGTCTAAACTTCTTGCTATTACAATTTTTGCTTCATTTTACTTAGAGGAGCAGGTATACACAGTTACAGCATCAGGATTTTAATTCACTGAACTGGAGATATTTCTAATCCTACTGGTCATCACACCTGTGCAATCTCCCAGCTCTGAATGCTCTCATCCCTTCCCAACCCTGTTGGACCAAAATTTTTCCTTCCCTGAGGCCAGGCAGCACTCTGCAAATCCCAGGAGCCACTGCCCAGGCTCCATTCCAATCACTTCATATATGCAACAGATGCAGTCATGCATGAATTATTTACTCATAGTCTTTTTCCATACTGATGAAGCTATTCCAGTGGCAACCATGACTTTCTTCAGTGCCCAAGCCGATGCAACCAAATCAGAGATACTGAAGACCAGAGAAGTCTCCATCTTTCATCAGCAAAAAACCAACAACAGCAGGTGGAACTAATTAATTACTACGAACATATTTTCTCTTTGTCTACCTGCTTAATTCTCTTTTACAGCTTCAATGCCCATTCACAACTCTTCCAAGACTGCTGACCTTTCAATTCTTACGACACATTAGCTGTCCTTCATTCACCAGGCACACTTCACTGGTCACCACAGCACTCCTTCAAGACTGTGGTTGAAAGTTTGATGAATGGCTTGACGTGCAATACCATTTCACTGGGCAGGGAAGGAATAATAAGACTGCATAGGTGAGCAAATTAAAACACACTAGGTGCCTTTGAAGCACACTTCCAAAAGCACCTTACAGAATCCCCTTGCTTCCTGGAGAAGCTGTTGAAGACCAGTATAAACTTTTCTACACCTATAGGTGACTTACTAAAAATACACTTACTATATTAACTTACCAGCTCGTAGCTATTCTGCATACCTCTGCATGGGGGTGCCTTAAGCTCATACAGCAGCATTAATGCTGGGAACTAGTCTACGACACAAAATCCCCTCATTTTCAACGCACAGATGAGCCCTTTGCTGCTACGTTGCAATTTGGTTGTGTTTTAAGTCAGCTAGAAGTAGATATTTGAAGTTCTGAAAGTTATATTGACAAGTTAACAAACTGTGGAACACTGCCTGCTGGATTTTTCTCAGCAAGAGAAGGACAAAACAAGAATCGGGAAAATGCTGTGAATAAAGCCATGCTACAGTGGCCACCGGAGATAAGAAACACAGATGTTTGGGGGGAATCCCTTCTATTTTGCAGGTGGTTTTGGGTCAGAGTCCTGAACTCCTGTAGCTCCTCCTTCACTCCCAGATGAAAGCAGCATCCCAGAGCTTGCCCTGCAGAGAAAGGGGACTAGCATGTTCTATTGCTGCCATCTGAAATCAGAGAAGGATATGCTGAAGCACGTTATTTAAAGCCTCTCTCATCAGTTTATTTTATTGGGACCTGAGCTGTACAATCTCAGGTATCTCGCCAGAGCTGCATTGAAATTGAACCTTTGAAAGAATCACGTTGTCAGCTAAGCACCTGTATAGACAAAGGAAGCTTGGAGTCATTTAAGGCAAATTATACATAAATGCCATGGAGATTAGAGCAATAAGTTGCTATTTGCATGTGTACTTTAAATATTTTTTGAAACAAGGATCTACAGGGCAGAACAAATATATTGTGCACCAAAGCCAGCTCAAAAACTGTCAGCAATTAGTTTTCTTCAACAGTCATTATGCTTTTTCTGTGACAATAAAACCCTGTGAATATTATGCCTCCTAGCAGATTGTGGTGCATCTCATCTGTAAATCCCCCAAAGCGTCAGTATGAATCTCTGTGCATGGTATTGCAATTATAATGAGGAATGTTCTGAATGCGCAAGTCTACCTCCAACCATCTGGAATGCCTCCTTTATTAAATTTGTCTTCAGTGTTTATACAGTCTCCTGGTAATTAATTTAAGAGATAAAGTAGATTTGTCTCATGTTCAGAGCCTGTCAGTCTTCCGTTTAATGACAACTTGAAAGATTAAAGAGAAAGCAATACATGACTATATCCAGTATATAGATAATATAGAAAAATGCCAGGCTGCTACCTTAAAAACAAAAAACCTCCAAACACACACACACAACCCACACAACAACAACAACAACCCCACAAAAACACAAGAACTTAAATTTTTGATCAATGTATTTGATACAGAGAAAGGAGATGATGTAGTTTCACCCTATTTAGTGAGGGGTTCCAAATCAGACCTCAGCACAAAGCAAGGTCATCCAGAGAACAGCAAGACGGCCATACCATCATACGTTATGGCGTATGGTGTGCAGATACACAGGATACAGTATCCTGAAGGAGGCACGAACCAGGTATTCACATTTGCAGAAGCACAAAGAGATCAGAAAGGTGCACAGGCCTTGAAACCCATCTAACTCATTAATACCTGTGGTTTTAATGTTGTAATTACCAGTACCCCAAATAAAGCACAGAGGCTTATTGCGTAGGGCTGCTAATCACCCCAAAGGTGTACAGGAGTGGGGTTTGAACAGTTTATAAACCAGAAAAAGGGAGGGGGAGGTGGTGTTGTAGTGTGATTTTTTTTTTTTTTTTTTTTTAATACAAGCTTGAATTGCATTTAATCAGAAAAAGGACGATGCATGTAATTACACCATAGCACGGATGTGCCCTTATGGATTAGTTTTTTCTTTTAATGCCAGTCAGTGATTTGAAGCATCAATAGGCTTCATAACTTTTTTCTAACTAACGCAAGCACAGATGCTAGTCTTATTTGTATAAGCAGCTCCTTACATCACTGTTTTCCAGAGACTAAATAAAATTCCCTAAAGTCATTAGGCTCTGTAACAGAATTGGTCAATCTGTCTATAAACAAGACCACTCATTTCAAACTATGCCCCAGCTTCAACTGGCAAACCTTGCCTAAACCAGTGTCAAAACTGGTAAGTATATTTCTTATTTGGATAGTTGGCACTCTCATAGATGATGTTATTCCTCTTAAGAGATTTTTTTCAAGCCTCCAGAAAGCCATTCACCAATAATGGTCCAATCCTAAAGTACAATTAATTGTGGACAGTTAATTATCAATCAGTTGCCATAAAACCTAGGATCACCTGGACTAGATCCAGTAAAGGCTCAGTTGCCTGCACACAGAGTACATCACCATACACTTTCTACAGAATTTAGGTCATGTATCCTGCCATTAAATCTTAATTTCCTTTTAATGAAAACAAACTTACCAATAACAGCAAACACCCCAAAACTGGTCCCTTATTAGATTCTTATTATAGTGATACAGCTTGATAAAAACAGAACTTCATCGTGAACTGCCTTTTATCCTTCACCAGAAAGTCACAAGCACTGAGACAACATGACTAAAAAGATTTCAAGAGCATTTAAAAAAAAAAAAAAAAAACAAAAAATAATTTAATAGTGGAGATGTGCGGTCTTAAAACAATCTACAAATTCTACAGTTTATCTTGCAGTGCCTCTCTTGAGGAGGAAGAACATCTGTAAGTACAATAATTAGGTCTGCTTTTCACGACAAGAGACTGCGGTGAAATATTTCGGAACACTCCTAGCAGAATTCCAGGCCTGAATTCTCCCTAGAACCACAAGCACATTACGGTGCAAAGGCAGAACGGCCATTTCGGTGAGAAGAAGGATATTTAGAGGCTTTTGTTTGGTTTTCCAGTTTTAATTAAATTAACTGAAGAAGTCTCTCCCAACTTTTTGTGGGGCTGCCTGAAGAAATATTTCAAAGCTAACACATTTCATCCCTCAAGTCTTATCTGCAGTTTGGGCTTACATGGACCATTTGGCTTAGTCTTTTTTATGGGCCTTTTTGATGTAATACACTGAGATCTAGATACTAGCTGGGCTGGTTTTATTTGAATTTAACACTATGAAATATGCTTAAATACACATCTGTTCAGTGAACTCTATGTGTCACACAAGGTGAAAGAAAAAAAAAAAGAAAAAAAGAAATAGCTCCCTATTCAAGCATGACCAGAATATAATCTAAAGAACATCCCTAAAAGCCACAGTCTCACAGAGGGCTGAATCAGAAGCAATATTTCCAATAACTCCAGAAGTAACAATATTAAACCTCTGTGTGAATTCTGTCTTACCAAGGAGAAACTCTAAAGCTAAAGCTTGAAACAGCAAAATACCACACACCAAGGAGACAAGGTTATTCATTCTTTCAGAGCTGTTTTTTTTTTTTTCCACAACCAGAGTTTTCTTCAAACAAAGAAGACAAATTTATAACGATGGCAAAAATACATCCTTCTAAAATTAAAAAACAAATATGAAATGTATGAAATGAAAGAGTTGATGCCACTGCCCTAACTTTACTAGCCTATGATCAACGCAAGTCTTCTGCAGCATAAAATTGCTTTGTTGGAGCTCAGAGAGTCCATTAGGTACTTCACAAGTAATCAATGCCAGCAATATAAACAGACCTGCTGCCGAAAAGGGCATCAAAGTTACGACACCAGATCTGGGGACTGGAGCACGTCCTTTGTGCTGCAGAGATTTGTGCTTATTGCAGTCAAGATAATTTTTCATGGAAGAGTAACGGTGTGAAGAATTTAGTACAAAGTATTTAGTATGACAAAAAAATGAAGACTATGGGTCAATAAAACATTGAAGCAAGCTATAGATGGATCCCTTTTGACTGGTCTTAAGCACTGAACTGTACCTAGTAAAAAACAATCTTAAGCAGGGGAAAAAGTGGTATAAAGATAGAATTCTTTGAAAAAGTGTTCAGGACCTGTTTTTGCATTGTGGTATTACTGGGCAGGAAAGTTACTGCATGCTGAATCAGAAACAAGGTACGACACAGACATATTGAAAGACAGCCCTGAGGAAATAAAATTTACTCTTGGATTCACTATAACCAAATATACAAGCAGTCCATCAAATGATAAAACTGCCATCTTTATATTCATATAAAAAAGTAGAAAAAATATTAAAGCTTATCACTGCTTTCATACATTCTGTAACTTTTCAAAAGTTTGTTTCAGGCCAACTTTGGCTGAAATCGTTTTTAGTTCTGGAGGTTTTCCTCAGCGCCTTACTGCAATTAACTGCTGAAAGTCTACAAGCTCATCCAGTAACGCACTGGCAAAACAGCTACCCACATCTCCTAGAGCATTCACAATATTTCTAGTCTCTGTCAAACCAAAGCTATTTCAAGTGGGGTTTGGGACTGGCCCAAGCATCCATCGGTTGTCCAAGGCACCGATGCCCAGACACCCAGCTGGCTGGCCAGGTGAAGGTACTTCCACCGCACAACCAGCGCTGAAGCCAGCTCCTGTTGTCATTTACCTGAACCAGACCATGCTGGGCTGCCAGATCACAGTTGCTCATGGGAGTGTTTGTGAGCACTCATGCAAGTCCAGTGCAATGGCACAGATGAAGAGAGCAAGCACAGACCAACCAAGCCCTGTTTTGCATGCCAGTCGGTCCTGGGGAATATCCCTCAGTTTTATCAGCTGCCATGAAGTAGGATAGTCACAGCTGACCTCACTCAGCTCTACAGAACACCTCCTGTGGACTTCAACAAGGCTCAGCTAGCATTAAACAGTGCTAGAGACACCATGCCAGGACTTTATTTTCTCCTGCAAAGCATGACTCCATCACTGACCTTCCTATCCTGCTTCTCCAGGGAGAAAAGCAAAGCGGTTTGTGGAACAGCTGTGGCACAGATGTGCCAGCAGTGAGTTTGTAGAAGCCAGACCACTTCATCTCACATTCATAGCAGGGTTACAGCTGCTTTCTGCCATGGGAGGGACCAGCAGGACTGGTCCTTCCCCACAGCAAAATTCAGTCATCCCCATCGATTGCCACCTTTCAGTCCCAGAAAATCCTCTTTTTCCCTTCCATTCTTCACCCTCCTGCATCTCGCAGGCCAGCCACCCTATTCCTTTATCTGGCATCAGTGCTTGTTCCTAAAATAAAAAAGGCAAACCCATAGCTGCAGATTTTCCAGGCCATATCCACCCTCTGACGACTCCCTTCTGTCACAGAACATCTTTGTCTCTTTCCTGTCCCTACAATCAAAGTCATTTCTACCAGCCTCACCATCACTGCTGTCTCCAGGCCAGATCTCCTAGTCCCTGTACGAAACATACTGCAGTGGTACTTGTAGATAAAAAGCACTTCATTATTAATATAAATGTTCACACAAGGACATTTTCTCTTCCCATTTCAACTCATTACTTTCATATTTGTGTAGCAACAATAACTTTAACTTGTCCAGAAAAGGGATGGAGGAAGTTATTTTAGGTACCTTCTAATGAGATACTAATATACATTTTGTAAAAAGGAAGGAAAAGATAGTATAAAGTTCCCCAAAAGAATCCCAGAGCATTGATTTAACAATCTGGGAACAACATCTTGGACTCTAACTTCTTTCTTTTTCTTCTTCTATCCTTATTTTGGTACCTACACACTACCAAAGAGCACCCATTTCCTCACGGCTTCTCAAATTTCTCAGGGTTATGTGCTGTCTATGCTTCTAAAAACTGCCATCCTCACCTGTTCCTCTTCATTTCCTTCTCCCTCTGTTACCACCTTTGTGACCCAATAAAGTTTCTTCGAATTTAACTGCTATATTTACGATCATGAAAACACCAGCACGTTTTAACAGAGAGGCTTTTAACAGAGATTTCATCTCCTTGTGATCAGCCATTGAAAGATAACTTATCTTAAAACATTTTTACTTTGTAGAGATATAATCACACAACAGTATAGACACAGGCACTCAAGCACTGTAATTACAGAGCAATCACACATCACCATGAACTTATGAGAAGTTTAGGTTCCAGAAATCTCAACTGTTGGTTTGGGTTTGGGTTGGTTTGGGGGGGTTTAATTTAGACAAAACTAAAGAAAGGTAAGCAGAGAGAGAAACAATTCTTCAGATGAAACAGTGTAATAGAAAAAAAAAAAAAAATTAGTTCGTAAGCATTATTCCAGTTGTATCAGACCAAGTAGCTTTGGTTTGCAGCGCTCCATGATGCAAACATGCTCCCAGTTTATAGAATCATTAAGGTTGGAAAAGACCCCTAGGATCATCTAGTCCAACCGTCAACCCAACACCACCATGCCTACTATACCATGTCCCAAAGTGCTATATCACACGTTTTTTGAACACCCCCAGGGATGGTGACTCCACCACTTCCCTGAGCAGCCTGTTCCAATGCTTGACCACTCTTTCAGTAAAGAAATTTTTCCTAACACCCAATCTAAACCTCCCCTGGTGCAACTTGAGGCCATTTCCTCTTGTCCTATCACTTGTTACTTGGGAGAAGAGACCAACACCCACCTCACTATGTTAAAGCCCCTGCTACAGAGCCCAGAATCCCTCCTTCACAATCATTGACATACCGCCCTCAAACACCCCACTTCCACCATAAACAGGAGCGTAACATGGAACAATAGGCAATCCACACCCCAACAGTACAACTTGCACTACATTAGACTAGTTCTAGCATTAGAGATCTTTTTCCTTCTCCAGTCTTTTTTCATCCTTAATTAAGTTAACTCATTATGGCAAATACCAGAGCTCATTTGTATCTTCCTTAGCCTGTTATCTCAGCCACCCTCTGTATCTCTATTGCAGCACCCCAGGAGCTACAATATCATCCAGCTCGCTTTGATCTCTGTTGCAGGCACAACCGCAGCTGAACACCACGCACTCGCGAGCCTTTGTAACAGCACCAGGCTGCAGAGATTGATATTGATCTGACTGCTCTTTGTACGTGAATGTCTGGAGCACAACCTCCGCGCCTTTTAACCAGCCACATCTAGCCGTGCCAAACGGAAAACGCAGAGCAAACAGCTCTTCAAAAGCTTTAACAAAAGGGAGCCCAACTGCAAGCCAGGTGTATTAGGTCCCTCTTGCCTCTCCCTACCATTAGATATTGTAAAGTTATCTTATTTTCATGCAGTATGTGCAGATAGCATCTGCATCTTCTCTTTGCTCGCTGGTGCTGAGTACTATGGGAAGCTGCACTGGGCTGAGCAATACACTTTAAACCATAAGGCCACCAAATCAGGACGTCCAGCGTAAGCACAAATAGCTCATTAAAAGACAGTGGTGTTTGCTAGACCCAGGAAAGGGCCTAGAATGAGATTTTCCTTATCAGCTGCATTTCAGATATAGATTATAATACCAGATTATAAAGCATAATTTATAGGCTATCTGTAATATAATCTATAATTTATTTCTAGATTTTTATTAATTAATTTATTATAATCTATAATTTATCGGCTGCTCTGCGAGGGAAGAGACGGTTTCTAGTTGGTTACATGACATAGCAGGAGCTGCTGTGCAGCCCTGGTACCACGCATCCACGTGACAACAGCATCTTGCCCTTACTTATCTGTGCCTTGCTTCCCCTTTATGCAAGTTATAATTGGATAAGAGACTGTAATTATGTTCACTTGAGTGTTGTGAAATGTAATGGATGTCTGCAAAGCACCAGCAGAGCCTAAGATGAAAGGTCTCATTGCAAGGAAAAGTGCTGGTGATCAGGACCCAGGAGGAGATTCGCTGCACAGCAGCCCTGGTTTGTAATGGGCCCCCAGGGAGTCTATTAGAGAGCCTCACAATTAAAGAAATTCATCACGCTTCTGTCTCATGCCACTTATTTATTTTAACACAATGCATAAGGAAGACCAAGGAAAGGACAGAAAACAAGGAACAGTTCTGATAAATGTTTCCTTTCAAGCCCCGACAACCCTGGGGAAGTGGGTAATATTTCTCATAGACTGCATTATTCACCAAACATCCAATACTTTAACTGCCAGCTTGTAACTCAGGTGGAAAGGCACAGCAGCTGGCAACCGGTGAGCATGTCCGTACTTTTAACAGAAACCAGAACAGGTGGAATCCATCAGCCCATCGCAGGAACCCACCCGTGGCCACCTGCACCCTCCTGCACCACACAGAGGGGAAGCTGTGAGCACCCAAACACGTTACACAGGGGTGGGAACCCAGGTCCACACCCTGAGGATAGCACAGCATAAATTAACAGAACAAATGGCAGTGAAGGAAAGGGCTAAGAGGGCTGATGTAGTGATTATATGTTTCTTACAAAGCCATCAGCCATCCCTTGCAGTTCCCCTTGCAGAGCAACTCCCTATAACTCCCACCTTAGCTGTAACACCAGGCAGCTGAGGCATATGGTGCCACACCAGTCAGTGGGCTGAACTGGGAACCAGCACCACTGCCTGGCTTATTACCCTGGCCACGCACAGGGAATTAGGTTTTTACCTAGATTTATATTTGTTTATTATTTCTCAAAACCTTCACAAAGGGAAGCTAGGGGAGAGCCCACATTTTCTAAAACAGCTCAGTTCACAGGGTGAGAGGAGGGCAAAGAGATGATGGATAAAAATGACACGGCAAAATCCACGGAGGATTAAACTATACCCACAAGTCAACTGCAGACCTATCCCCACCTGTCCTTGCCCTCAAGAAAGAGCCCAGCAGCAGCCCAGTGTTTATAACTGTAGAGTTGTTCCCTCTTTCCTAAGACAGTAGCAAATTTAACTGTAAAATATTTATATAGAATTTATTTTGCAGACTCTAAAGCCAAACTACAGCTATACAGCCTGGTCCCTGCATACTCAAGCCACCAAAACTGCCCACAGCCTTTCCCTGAGACCAGCCAGCAGCAGCCAAACAAATGCAATGATCAACCCAAGAGGGAACATGGGAACACACATGGGTGCAGCTTGGCCACATCCATGTCAGCGAGGCAACAAATGCCACACCAGCTTCCAAGTAACCCTTCAGAAACTCTTTTCTTTCCATAAAATTGAAGATATCAACAAGTAAGAACAACACTAACCTGCTTTAAACTGAGCAATTTGGACCTTCCTGCTCCTTCCAGGCAACCAGCTACTTCTCTGCTTTCCTAAAAGACTTTTAAATCAGCTGCTGGGAATCAGGGCTAATTACTGATTTCTAGCTTTCACCTTGCCAGCAGGTCTGGCATATAAGCTAAACACCGGAATGTCAAGTTTGAATGGGAGGTGTCTCTTGTCTCAGAGAATGCGTATTTTTTGTATTACTGTAAGTTGGCTTTTGTTTTCTGGATTAAAAGGTCTTCTTATGTCAGATGTCTCAGCCCTTATATTTACTGATTCCACATGTTTGAATTAATTTTATTAAATTTATTATACCATCTGCGCTCCCTTTCAGAAATACTGGCTTTTAGACTGGGAAAGAAACTGCCAGACTCCGATGCCGTGAACTGAAGGGTGACTGCACTGCACCGAGGCAGCAGTAGCAATAACTTCATGAAATTCTAATACTGTTCTCTATTTTTTACCAATAAATAGGAGGAACTATTGCTTAAAGTAATAAGTATTCACAGAGTTGTGGCTAACACACATCATTGCCTTCAAAAGCACCCATTTCCTAAAAAAGAAGAGAAAGAATAGCATCATCGCTGGAAAAGCAGTTTCAAAAGAATTAATGTATTTGGCATGGCAGACACACTGCTACTTTAATTTGGTTTTGACATCCACACAAGCGAGTCTGTTAAAAAATGAAGCAGGCATAAAATGGCATAGAGCTTTCTTGAATAAAAACTTATAACAAAGGTGGTATTTAGTTTTCAATTTCTTTTGTCATGCTATCAGCTGTTAGCCTTTCCAAGCGTCAATCACTAGGAATTGAAATCATTAGAAACAATTTCGCTGAAAGCCTACAGCACGCTTCCCAAGATGTAAGCGAGGGCAGAGTCTGTCCTGAAGCAAACGACATTTGGTTGAAATCGTTCGGAGTTACAAGGTTCATTATAACTTTTTAAGCACTTCTTCTACAGTTACGAAAAAAACAATAAAAAAGCTGAAGTCTTTCAGTAGGCTTTGCCTTTTTCTTTCACAGAATCAAAGTGGGAGTCATTTTCTACTTCTTGGAACAGAAAATGACTTTTTAAATCAAACTTTTCACTGAAATAGCTTTACAATTTTTGCCTTGTTTAGAAATAACTTTTAGCAAGTTTGTTCAACAACAGAAGAAAAAAATTACTCTAATGAGATATTCTGGGAAAATTATTTTTCTGTACAAAATTCATTAGAATAACATATAAAAAAAAAAAAAACAAAAAACAAAAAAAAAAAACACAACCCAAACCACCAGCCTTGCCATCCAGAAAGTCTGTCAGAACTTTTGATGCATTTGAGTTTGAAAGCCGTACTTACAAGATTACCACTGTAACCTTGTAACGTTGTGACCTACTCACATATACGTGAGTAAGGAACCTGGGGGCTTTTTCTAGAATTCATCTTTAAACATGACTTTTTTTTTCTGGTTATTGAAAAGAAAATTCAGACCATTCATGTGCACAGTTTTGGTTTCAATTATTTGATGATGTATTTGGCACACAGACATTTCCCTGACATACCTTTGTAAAACTTTCAGGCAGGGCTAAGTTGAGTAGAGCGTTTTCATGGCTATGGCAGAGTGCCTGGCAAAATCCAAGCCTGTTAGTATTAAAGACAAGTTCCCCAACATGTTTTAGATGCTTAGATTTGTCATTTTGCTTCCAGTATTGGATAAAGTATCAAACAACGCAAGGTGTAAAGGTTTCCAAGAATCTACAATAACAATTGTGTGCGACACTGTCACGAACACATAAAGGCAACCCAAATAAATGTAGTGCAAAAGCATTCCTGAAAGGGTTTCATAGCTCATATTGCATCTGAACTAATGGAAGATGCTGTGGAAAGCACTGCTCGCTTTGCACTTGCATACTGATAGTTATATCAAAAGGAATTTTTTTTTGCCAAATAGATTATATTTTGTCTATTTTAAGCAGGCAGTTACATTTATGTTAGATAGTTTTAAGTGATTACCTTATAAGACCGCGTAACTCACTTCAACTTTCACCTTGATTGCATAAATCAGCAATTATTTTAATTTAAGTGGAAAAGATTCTGACTTGAGACAAACAGGGTAAAATATCTGTCAGCTGAACCATCTAAAATGTAACCTTAAAAGCTACATATTATTCAGCCTGTCATTTCTGTTTACTTCAGTGGGAAAAGTTTTTTGCTCTTTAATCCCATTAGCCCTGCTGAAATAGCAGGCTGGAGTCTGCACCATCTGGAACCAGTCAGAACTAAATGAGCAGCTCCACTGATGATGCTCGGTTGTGCAACCCATCCGAAGTGCTGGTGTGCAATCTGAGCAACGCTGATCTTTAATTACTTACACAGAAAACAGGGAGGGAAAGCATAAGTGGTTTACACCAACCTCTCCCTCATCTGCAAACCCTGTTCTCAGGACCGGTGGCTAGAATAAAATGCCTTTCCAAGGATGTGTTGGTCACCAGCACATGCAACCAACAGGAATGCCCTGAAGAGTACCCTGGGGAGTGGGTCAGGGAGGAATTGGGGAGCAGAGGTGAATGCAGGTTTGGGGGAGGAAGGTCTGGGCAGGGGGCTGAGGGGCAGGGCACTCTGCATGGTGTTGGAGAAGGTGTGACAGCATGCGAGCAAGATGTTTCAAAGAACAACAACAACAACATGCTTTTTATTCATTCTCCACAGGCTTCCAACTTTTTCAAATGAGGTGTAAAAACAATCCTCCCTGTTTTGCAAAATCATGTTTCTTTCTCTTGTCTATTTTTAGCTTCCAAACTACAAATGAGGACAAAACTCCCAAACTGGTGCTGAAAGAGAAACAGCGGCAGCGTGGAGGAAGGACTGATGCCATGTCCAGAGCCCATGTTCTCCTGTACCCATGCCCAGTACACGAATCAACCTTTCCAGAGCTGTGATATGGATATTCACACTATTCAACTCCCATGCCATGGCCCAACACTCTTCAGTCTTTCCATTTCAATCCACCACGTCCCTTATCCCATCAGGGTGACCTAGGTTCCAGTTGCTTTATTTTTTTTCCAGTCAGTTTTCAATTGAATCGGCCACTTAGTCACTAATCCTGATACTGCATCTAGCAATATTAATTAGCCTATCTAATAAGCCTAATAAACAGCAAAGCTTTGTATTTTCTAATTAATTCATTGAGTGCATTTATAAGTGTTTTATAAGCAAAACAGATACAGACTGCCAAGTCTCTTCCCCTGGAAAATCCAGGCTCTGTTGCCTGTATTTGAAATAGTTTTAGCATGCTGAAAAAAAACAGATTAATGCATGGGGCTGAAGTAAGCATTTATATTGAGAGATTAAATAGATTCTTGTTTAGCCATAAGATTTTGAACTTCTTTTTCACTTCCATTAGTCTCTCATTTTATGAGCATATAGATCATTTTGCCATAGCGCATGACTAAACTGATTTCATGGCTGTATTGTGTCAAAATTATCTTCTCTAAATTGCCAAGTAAGGAACATTGACCTACGTACAAGTGGATTTTCTTTCCCTCTTCCCTCTCCCTCCACAATGAGTCCCTACTTTGCTGTCAGCCATCATCAAATGTTGGAACAATTTTAAAAAGAGAGGAAAAAGATTGCAGCTTGTTAGGTTTGAATATTCTGACATTCCTTTGGGAGGGGATGAAACTGTTTATTTTGGTTTTCCACAATCTCATTTGGCTGCCCTGAACTTATATATTGCATTTTTCCTTAGCAGATATCAACCTTAATTTTGATAAAAGGCTCAGATAAATGTGGTCTAGTTCTGATAATTTACTGACTCTTAAGGCTTTTCTAGCCTCTTAAGGCAATACTAATAAGTCTTTTCTCTTTTTTTCTTCTTCTTTCTATTTTTCTTTCTTTTCTTCAATTTTCCTTCTGAAACAAAAAGTGTGAGGCTTTGCTTTACTGAATTTCTTCTTCATGATGGTTCCAGATTTTGTTTTGTAAAAGTCTATCCTGCTTGCTTTTTGAATGTTCATTAAAAACAAAGAAGAAGAAACAAAACCAGTGTTAGACTCTTAAGCACTTGTTTAGGAATTACGCGTGTGCTTTTAGATGAAAAAAAGTGAGAGTCCCACTTCTAGTTAAAGTAAGCTGCTTTCCACGGTGTTTGTGAAAATATCTGTGCTTACAGGTCTAATCCAGATTTTTCTCATGGATAAGACCCCAAAGCCTGTGTAATCTCTTCCTCTTTACCGCTCAGGTGTGATTCCTGTGCAAAGTACCTTCTGAGTTGTTCCACTGGGGCGATATTGCTTAATCCCACCTGCTCCTGGGCAGCTGGAGTCTAGTTCAAAACTAGGGAGACCAAACAGTGCAATAAATGTCTATGGTAGCTGTCCTGCTAACCACTGGAAATTATTACTAAGTGGCCTGTGTATAAAAACTTGCTCTCATCTTTCTAAAATTTGAACTTATGGCATCCTCTACGTAGACCAGAAAATGCTTACAGAAAGGGATCTGGCTCATGGGATGATGATATCCAACCGGTTTAGCATTTCCTAGTCTGCTTCCCAGCGATACTTTTTCTTGACCTGCCTTCCCCATGTCAGTAAATACGTTTCACACATGCAGTGCTTTTTTTTTTTCCCCATCCTGTTATTTGAGTGTTTTGTTTTGGTACAACAACCACACAGTGAGGAACTACATGAGGAGGTGGCTTACAGTGCTAATGTTGGCTACCTTCTCCCCCATGCTGGCTGATGGACTAAATTCTTTAGGGTGTGGGTTTTAGTTGTTTTGGCTTTTTTACAGTTTTTATTTCAAACAAATAAGGCACTAGATGTGAAGTGCAAAACAGATGCACTGGAATACTCTGTCCAAACAATCTGTGCAAGTAAATGTCATGTAAGTAGGCTATTTATTTGGAACAAATAGTTTTTAAAAGATATGTATTTATCAGTTTCTTAGGTGAAGGTTAAAGATGTAATAACACAGAAACTGTGTTAACATTCCACATAAAATCCTGTTTTTCTTTGTGCCAGTCCAGCTCTTCACCCAACAGGGGCAACAGTAGCAACAACTGATTGGGGCCTTTAAACGCTGCCTGACTGCTGGAGACCCAAAGCCTGCTCGTACAAATGTCTGGCCACTGGACACCCTAAATCTAGAGTTTAGGCACTCTGTCTGCGTGGCACAGTCCTATAGGGCCATGGTGGAACAACGGTGTAGGTGTCTTTTGCCGTGAGGCTCCTCATGGCCAGTCGGTCCCTTTGGTTGTGTCCAGGAGCACACAAGAAGTAAATGTCCCTGCTGAGCGGGTGGCAGCTGCTCTTCATGACTTATGCCACCAATAACCATCGACCAACAGCAATTTTACAGGTAAAATTGCAGTAGCTATCCTAGGAACATTTCATTTGACATGTATACCCTCTTTTACCTGATGTACGCCTCGTGTGCCCCTTCGCCAAGTGAGAATCATCTGTGTGAGGCTCAGATAAACATAGGCGAGAAGGGTTTTCAGAAAAGAGATATTGCTTTCGTAAAAAGTGTTTTGGAAAACATTTTTGAAGAAATAAGTGGTTTAAGAGTAAAAGGATGGTAAGAGACCAGATTAGAGAAGTAAATATTGCATGAAACCTAAATGCCTTCGCTTTTTTCATTTTTTTTTTTAAATGAGAGGATAGACACTGGATTATAACACATGCACCATTAGTGCTTCCTTTGTCTTTTTAGCAGCAGTTACCTCCCGTGAAATATTTTCTTTGGGCTGCAGGAGAATTTGCTCAGTAAATATGGGCGAGAAGAAAGTCTTTAATGAATTATTGCTAGTGAATATCCAGGAAAGGGGGCTGTTCTTGTGCAGCAACGTCCCAACGATCCTGATAGCTCAAATGCACGCACCACAAAGTTATCAGCATTAAAGGTACAAAAGCTGTCCCTGACAGAGAGAACCGTGTCTGAAACTCTGAGTAACCCACGCTTGTAGTTCAGCAGCTGACTTATTTCAGATGCGAACCATTTCTCCCGTGACAGGTGATATATGTGAGCAAGCGCTAATGATGGTCGCAAGGTAAGTGATGGATGGCTCCACACCTCCTGTCCAAACTCCAGATTTTAGCTCACAGCTTCTGCCAGTGCCAGGCGGAGAGGTGCTGTAAATCTGCACGGCTGCAGAGGAGCCTACGTAGCAAACTTAAATAAGCTAAAAGCCCTGGCCAGTTAGTCTTTAAATAAGCTTTCACAGAGTAGGAAAAGAGTTGGGCAAAACATTAATTTGAAGCAGTTTTCGTCTATGTGTATACACATTGCTGACAGGAAAGAGGATGGCACAGAACTAATAAAAAGGAAAAATATTAAGCTGGAAAAAGGAAGAGGAAACAAGGGTAAAAATGGTTTTAATGCAATAAGATCTATCACGCAGATTTGAAAAGTCAGACTGTGAAAAGCCAATTAGTGCATCCAATATGAAAAGCACACGGATTAAATATAGGGAATATCATCAAAGAGAGGTGAAATACAGATGTTCCCAGCATGCAGACATAAAGGAATTTCAGTTGAGTATATAAGAAAGTGTTTTTAAAAAGAAATGAAGTGCAGTGAGAATTCAGTAAAAACAAGCCTGTAATGGGCAAATGGTAGATTGTGAAATGAAAGTATAAAAGCCAAATCTTTTATAGTGTCTAACACTGACAAGGCACTTTAAGGTCAAATTTATGAGGTCCTGTGCCATAAACATCACAACTTAGAAAGCTGATTTCTTAATTGATGCATGTTTTTATTTAATCTCTTCTGTTCTTGGAGTGTTAATGAGCAAAAAGCTGGATTCTAGTGTAGTTCCATATTACTAGAACAAAAAATAAGGACCAATGTCAGTATTCACATTTTAAATGGTTAACAAATGTCTTGAAAATAGTCTCTCCTATTAAGCGATGTGGGTGCTCATTGTGGCCTGAACATATTGAGAACTGCTTTAATATAAATATTTAACTCATAAGTGATTTTTCTGCATTTAGAATGGTCACCTGCTGGCTTTTATTCAAAGGAGATCAAACAGGTTTTTTGCTGTCCTCTTACATCTGGATAAAGGAAACTATTAGGCAGTATAGGATGCTTTCAAAATATTACAACTGGAAACAAAAAGTTGCTTGAGTTTCTAGCAATTACTGACAAAATTGGGCTTAAAATCTCCATATGTCATGAGAAAATATATTGGCAAAATATTTACATTGAGATAGGAGAAACTTGAATTAAGCAATACGGGTGCTTCCTGCAGGCTAAATGAACATTGACTTTGCGTCCTTCAGCAGCTGCCCCCGGGAGCCGGGGCAGCGACAGCTCTTGCTGCAGCTCTGCTTCCCAAAGGAACCTAAGGGCTGATCTCCGCAACCAGCGTGGCATATGGTGACCAGCTAGTTTTGTCAGTCTGTTGGGTAATCTTGGCGTAAGAGCCTTCCGGGGAACAGTTATGAAAGATCTCTGAATTGACAAAGCAGACAAAAAACACGCTTGTGCAGGAATTTGTAAGCAGTGTTTAAAGCTTGCCTATTACTCCACCTGCTGAAGTCTTAGTGGAATAATTATGCAGAGGAATCGTCCAAGCAATCAGAGTAGGGAAGCTACCATAGACAACACCCCCTTTTTCTTTTTTTTCCCCCCTTTTTTTTTTTTTTCCTTTTTTCCTCCCTTTTTTCCTCCATTCATGCATTTTTACATTTCAACAGTTCAAAAAGATTTTTATTTAGTATATGTTTTCAATAGTTTAAAGCTGCAATTTGAAATCAGTGTGTTTAATATCAGAAAAAAATTTCTACAGTTAGAGCCTAGCTTTGCAATCTTTATTCACAGTCCTGTAAATACTAAATAGCTAAGAAACACAAGCACTCATCTTAATTTTAGGGATGTTTCATTTTTGAATCTTTGTGGATGTAACTGCTACCGGAGAGCTTTTGCTCAAGCTTCTGGATTAAGACAGACCTGTGTAGCTAAAATCTACTATGTATAATATCTTCCTTCCAGGAAGGAAGAATTTTAATTTAAAATTTTATAATTCATTTTCTATCACTCGTGTGCTGAAAACAAAAACATTTAGGAAGCAAAAACTATCCTTAAAATTCCAACTTGAACTCTATAAAAGTAGAAACAGCTTTAGCACTGCCTGCAATTATAAGACCAATTATGCAATTAACTCAAACCAAGTATAGAAACAACCTCTCCCAAGCTTCTGCTATCAAAGCTACTAGCGCTACTGAAGATGGAATAGTTTCTATGATAAGAAATCTGCCAGCAGCTTTCTATGCTATTAGCCGAAAGTTATAAAATCAGATGGCAAGACTGTTCACACTAGTAAGAACAATTAAATGACAACCATCAGTAGGGAAAAAAAAATTACTTGGTGTCATAGACATTTCAGGAAAGCTGAAACAGCAGCAGTTTACTGAGCCATCAATAGTGTAGTTGTCATGCCCATCACTTTGTAGTAGAGTCAGAAGTAAGGCTGGGGCATGGCAGCTTTTGCTCGTTCTGCTGCCTGCAGTACATCCACTTGTTCATCTGTTAGCCTTTTTTAAACCAAAGTACATCCTCTAGATGTTCCTAAATCCTGGCTGCGCTCTGGTTTGATCTGCGCAAAAGATTAACGTCATAATGCCTGTCTGTAAACCAGTCAATGTTCAAACGTTACAGTAGAGCAGTTCTCGCCCCTTTCTGTCCCCAGCAGGGCGATTACTTCCCCGTGACAGCCATCACTAGCACCGAGGCTCTATGTCACTTACTGTGTAACTATTCATAAAGTTGGAATGAGTGTAACATAAAAAAAACAAAACCAAAACTATCTACTGTTGATTAGTTCTTTGAAAGCCAGCAGTGTGCGCTCGCAGCCCAGAAGACCAACCCTGTCCTGGGCTGCATCCCCAGCAGCGTGGCCAGCAGGTCGAGGGAGGGGATTCTGCCCCTCTGCTCTGGTCTGGTGAGACCCCACCGGGAGCCCTGTGTCCAGCTCTGGAGCCCTCAGCACAAGAAGGACATGGAGCTGTTGGAGCGGGTCCAGAGGAGGCCACAAAAATGCTCCGAGGGCTGGAGCCCCTCTGCTACGAGGCCAGGCTGAGAGAGTTGGGGCTGTTCAGCCTGGAGAAGAGAAGGCCCCGGGGAGACCTTAGTGCGGCCTTGCAGTGCTTAAAGGGGGCCTAGAGGAAAGATGGGGACAGGCTTTTTAGCAAGGCCTGTGGTGACAGGACAAGGGGTGATGGTTTTAAACTAAAGGAGGGGAGATTTAGGCTAGATCTAAGGAAGAAATTTTTTACAGTGAGGGTGGTGAAGCACTGGCACAGGTTGCCCAGAGAGGTGGTGGAGGCCCCATCCCTGGAAACATTCCAGGTCAGGTTGAACGGGGCTCTGAGCAACCTGATCTGGTTAAAGATGTCCCTGCTCACTGCAGGGGGTTGGACTGGATGGCCTCTAAAGGTCCCTTCCAACCCAAAGCATTCTATGATTCATTTGCTGCGTAACTTGTGGTTGGCTCCTAACACCACCTTTTCCTCTTCATTAGGCCAGCGTATGGGATTGGACAGACCATATTCAGCAGTCAGACAGCACTGGGCAGTAACTGGAATGGCTGGTTACAAAAATAAAGATGTCCAAAGTGGGAGAACTTTATCTGCAGGCCTTAACTGAAACCCATATGCCACTTTAAATACAACACTCAACAACCTAAAGATCCATTAAATACCCCAGCATTGGGAACAAAACTCAATTGGCACCTGACATATAAAGGTTTTAAAAAAAAAACAGAAAAAAACCCCAAACAACTTCACTCAGCTTTTTTGCTTGCACACACCATCTCCTTCCTCTGTCCTTCTCCAGAAGGATGCTGTTTCTAATCAGGAGCTGACCTGGAAGAGGCGAGTACTGCTGTGGCCACAGCCCCAGCTAACGCAGAGCCAGTTTCAGTGGAGTTCTCCATTATACACATGCATTTCTGCTGATTGGCATCTACCAATTTCTCAGGCACCGCTCCATAGTGGAGTGATCTGACCCCACTCCGGGGGGGTGTGCTTACCCCCTGACCACGCTTGGCCCAACACCACCCTGGGAGCAGAAATCGTGTTAAGACTACACTAATCGGAGCAATTAAATTTCTCACTGATCTATCCTCACCCTGACATGGCAGAAATTGTTTTTCAATCCTGGCTCAAAGCTCGCGTGATGAAAGAGGATGAGAGCGCTGGCAAGCCTCGGGTTGTTGTTTTGCACAACAAACCGTTAAGGTCATAACACGCTGGCTATTTTACTTCCAAATGAAGGCAGCTCCGTGAAGACTCCTGGAACAAGTTAATTCCAGCTTTGAACTAGAAAGGACATAGCTGCAGGTTAATGGAGACCTGAGCGGCTAAGCAGTGCTGGAAGAACGACCCCTCCTGCAGCTCAGCCTTCAGAGTAAACTGCGGTTCAAAGTTGCGTACGG
The DNA here is from genome assembly GCA_013401315.1 of Balaeniceps rex. Classification (NCBI taxonomy): domain Eukaryota; kingdom Metazoa; phylum Chordata; class Aves; order Pelecaniformes; family Balaenicipitidae; genus Balaeniceps; species Balaeniceps rex. The sequence goes on along the minus strand of VYZW01001339.1, from coordinate 58,540 downwards.
ACCAACTTGGTCTGGCTGAGAAATGCCACGTAGGTATACTTGTGCTACTTAACCATTTCTAAAACTTTGAATATTTGATTTTGCAGCTTCTCGAGTGTTCTTTTAAAGCTGTTGATTGAAGACTCTATTTAAGTTCCTCCCCGTAGGTCTTTTAATTTATTCAGTGTGTGAAAAGGATATATTTCAAAAGTTTCCTATTATTCTGTGACTGGCTCTAACCCACTAAAACTCAACACTACTAATAAACTACTCTTGAGATATTTGATGATTTTCTGAAGAATTTACATATATAATGTGTGCACACATTTGTACATGTAAATACATATATACACACACACACAGAGCATCTCCAGGCCTACAATTATTTTGGGGATGGAAGAAATTCTCTCTCCTCCTGGAAGTCTATTTTTCCTGACTGAATTTTCAGACAGCACAATTTTTTTCTAAACTCAGTATCAAACTCACTAGATTTTACAGAGCAAATAAAACCCCTACCAGATGGCTAGCCAAGGCTATTACAGGCTGTCATTACGTTCCACACCCACCTGTCCCTCCAGATTAGGAAATATGACTGAAGAGTTGGTTTTCCTCATGTGCTTTTTCGTAGCAGCGTTGCCAGTGAACAGATGATGCCTCGCAGTTATCTTCAGCTCCCCCAGAGCACTCGGCTGCCATTCAGAGGGGTTGCTTTTCTCAGAGAAGGAAAATGTAAGTTATAAAAAATTATGCCTGCTCAGAGCAAAATGCCATCTGATGGAGAGTGTAATATTTCACTGTGCGACTAAAATCTGGGTGTGACAGAACTGGAAGAAAAATCAGCTTTGTGTCCAAAAATAGATGCGTGCCAGAGCCATCGGCATCACGCTTCTACAGCCAACTGGAGGCTCCATCGTATCAGACTTATGCTGCATAGTATTCGTTTACAAAATGGACGCATAGGTAGTTGTAACCAGATTCACGATAATTTCTCATAAGCCAGGGATTTTCTTCCTCATTTCCAGTTCCTTCCTTCTCCCCCCATAGCCTGGCACGACATTGAAGCACAGCAGCACGTGCACTTCCAACAAGCGCAGGAAAACCCTCGGGCTCGGTGGGAATGGCCATGACACTCCAAGCTCTGACTAGCAGCTCTCTCAACTCATAATTTTCTCTCCCAATCCAATCAGTGCATTGATCTGCATCCAGCTCTGAGGGCACAGACTGTGCCAAGGTCAGCTAATTGGTGTTAATGTAGAGTGTATGTGACTACTCTAAGACAAGTGGCAGCTGGTTTGAGTTAGCATGTGTTTGTCATCAATAAAAGAGATCGATTTCAAATTATGTCATATTTGCTAGGGCTGTGTTCCCAGGCAGTTACTACAGATGCTGTCACCTTCTAACTTGTCTTTTCATCTGAGAGCTTAGGGACTTGCTTCGTCTGGCTTTTTTTCTTTATTTGCACAGATGTATACATAAAACATAATTTAGGCCCTCTTTTGCAAAGTGCTCCAAACGCTATTCATTAATTTTAGCACGCACAGCAGGGCTGTAAGTCCTGGGAATGTTACAACTGCTTCAACCTAAATCTTGCTCCACTGAAAACGCAAACACTTTTAAGCGCAAACAAACATCAGCTGAGCAGCAAACAGCAATTCAGTAGAGTTTCTAAAGATGAATCCAAAGGAATATTGTGGACGTGAGTGATAAAGGGAGTTTCAACGCACACGGTGGATGAGTATCTATTGCTGTTGTTAAGAGGGTGCACAGAGCTCCTGGGCAGGACGGGGCTTCTGCACTGCTCAGGGAGAGACAGAGCTGCTCCTGGACCATCAAGACCATGGGTGATGGTGATGGTGATGGTGATGTGGGTTCCTGCCTGAGCACTGGGATGAATGAGGCTGAACCCCGAGGAAGCCTTTCACCCAGCCCAGGGCAGAGGTGAGGAAATAACCCATCCTTTCTAGTTGCTAGACGGTGCTATGCTTGGAAGCTTTTAATAACTCTACTATGAGTGTGACAAACTAATAAATCATTTCTTTCCTACCCAAACTTATTGCTCTGTCCAGAGATGCTGGACTTCCCTTTCCTGGCTCTGTGAGGGGCAACCCCTCTCCAGCGGTGGGAAGGAATCTGCATTAAAAGAGGTGATTAATCCTTGTCACCCCCAGTTTGCCTTCTTGCTCCTGCACTGCCACTCGGTAATTTAGTGTTTTATTGGTAGGCAAGAGCTGCCAAACCACCCTCAGGTTCTTTCTCCTCCTTGTTTTTATCTTTTTTTCATTCAGGTAGTCAGTGTTAAACTCCAAGGTACTGTGTCACTGTGCAGGGATGGTGAATGAGAGGGTCCCTAAATTTTCTAAATGAGCATTTTTACTATGTGATTCCAGCAGCCCTGAAGTGATCCTGAAAACTGTTGCGGTGACATGGGAACAGTTTCACTTCAGGGAACGGCAAAGGCAGCTGTCAGCAAAAAACTGTGCTCTAGAGGACTCAGATGTGTATACTCAGATGTGTGATGGATAATTAAAATAATTTCAAATATTTGTTATGTCTTTCTGTACATTGCAACACCCTGCTGTTGAGCTCAGGTAAATGGAAGATTGAGGACCTTGGATTTGCCTAAAACTTAGATTTTTGATTTAAAGAACTGTCTCCGATCCAAAGAAATCATAGAATCATAGAATCATTTGGTTGGAAAAGACCTTTAAGATCATCGAGTCCAACCGTACCTGTCCACTACTAAACCATGTCCCTAAGCACCTCGTCTGCCCGGCTTTTAAATACCTCCAGGGATGGGGACTTCACCACTTCCCTGGGCAGCCTGTTCCAATGCTTGACAACCCTCTCCATGAAGAAGTTTTTCCTAATATCCAATCTAAACCTCCCCTGGCACAACTTGAGGCCATTGCCTCTCGTCCTATCACTTGTTACTTGGGAGAAGAGACCAACACCCACCTCGCTACGACCTCCTCTCAGGCAGTTGTAGAGGGCGATAAGGTCTCCCCTCAGCCTCCTCTTCTCCAGGCTGAACAATCCCAGATCCCTCAGCCGCTCCTCACAAGACTTGTGCTCCAGGCCCTTCCCCAGCTTCGTTGCCCTTCTCTGGACACGCTCCAGCACCTCAATGTCCTTCTTGTAGTGAGGGGCCCAAAACTGAACACAACCCGAAGTAATGCAACAGTGTATTTAAGTGCAACTTATTTCACAGTAATTAATCCATTTTGCACTCTTCACTGCCTTCCCAATTTTGGTGTGCATCTGCACGTTGCAGTAAAAGGTGGTTGATCCCAGGCGCGGGTGAGAGCAGCAGTGGTGCGGGTTGCAGCGCAGGCATTCAGCACACACCGCACATTCGTAAACTCCCTGCGGATTCTGGCTACAGACTCAGATTGAAATTATCCATTGGTAACTTTTATTTTCATCATTGCCATCCCTTTGGTAACTGTCCCAGCCACAATACGACAGCAGAGGTATTGTGTAAATACCTACTCCTGTTCAACCTATGGACCAGCCACTGATGATTTTGTTTCCATTTTTATTGATTAAAGACCTAAGGGCTAACCCCTGCCAGGACATGCTACAAATACATCCACTTGGTGACATTTCCTTGCTTCTGATTACATTTTGTGACCTTTTTGTCAGCCAGATTTTAGCATGGTCTTTAAGGTCTGAGCTCAGACAGTCCGTGAGGGTGCTTGTGCACGCAACCGCTTTGGGACCAGGAGCAGAAGCTTTCAGCAGGTGAGCTAAAATCAGCCACACTGTATGGCTGCTTTGGCCACATTCGTGTTCCTCAGCCAACATGTGAGATTAGTAAATGTCAGCTGGGTAACCAGGTGAAATGTGAGATACATATAATGTCAGAATTTAGAAGGATTTCTCCCCCCCCGCCCCCCCCAAATCAGTTCTACAGTTCAAGTTCACAAAATCAGTGGAAAATGAAAGAGTTGGCATAATCAGGCTAGGTGGGGCTTCCACTTGTTGAGAGTGATATTTTCAGCATGAGGATTAAGTACATGTATAAACACTTTCAGAATTAGCTCCAAAACACCAGATGGAAAGATAATTGAAGTCAATGTAGAAAGCTGCATTCCAAATCACTGATATGTCTTTAATTTAGGGCTACAACAGGTACCTTGCGTTTGCATTTTTGATCTCAGCTATGATCTCTCTGGGCTTTATCATGTTCGGTGATGACAAATCATAAGCAGTGAAGGACATGGCTTAAATTTCATTTCAAGAATGCCATTTACAGGGTGAGCGGTAAGGCAGCAGAAATGCTTTTTTGCTTATGAACTGATCAGACTCGTCTGGGAAAATAAATATGCCATTTCCCGGTGCCACTCTTAAGAGTGACTTTCCAGAACAGAACCATACTTTAACTTGAAAGCAAAAAATCTCTCTGCCAAGTAATACATATTAAACAATGTGATTTTAATTATAGCTCATTAGTTTTTGTTTACTATGTCTAGCTAGCTTAGGAAGAGCCTAGGAGATAACAGCCTGGCCTGACATTCATCAAAGCTGTTGGATGGGTTGCCATTGATTTTAACGGGCTAAAAATGATCCCTGGAAAGGCATGGGTTTTAAAAAATTTAAGGTGTGCTTTTTAATTCTTTTGGTATCAAAAGATTTCTTACTTGCATGCTTTTGTAGACCCAAAAGTCTTGAGAACAATCGTAATGGAGCCACTGCTAGCCGAGTTTAGTGGCAGGTACTGCAGAAGCAATTAAAACCTTGAAGTTTTGAGCAGCTGAAAGGAAAGTCTGACTTCCTTTCATGTTCAGAAGGTCGCTAAAGTGAATTTGAAGCTGGTACGATAGAACCGAATGGCTTCTAAGTAAGAACCTGACATAGAGTTAGTAGAGTTTGACAGGGAGTGTCAGATAATTTCTGTAGAGCTTGAAACACTCACTTCTGATTATTTATAAGAAAAGTATCATAAGAATATGGAAGTGCCTTTTCAAAGTTAGACAGTGAAATAAGCTTTAATATTTTAAGCTCATCCATGCAATAAATACCAAGCAACTTCTAACCTGGAATTTCTAGCCCAGAAGAGGAGGCCAACACAAGCTCAGCAGAAGATAAAACAAGTTGAAGAAAAAGCTTTTGATAATAGTGGTAACCTTTAAAGCTCTGAGGATGCTCAAAAAGATAACATCAGCTTTTAGAAATTGTTTGAATTCAAAGTAATTGCTGTCGCACAAAACTGAGAATTGGTGCGACCATTTCTCTATCTTACCCAACCTCCTCTTTGGAGCTGCTATTGCTGTAAGGGATCATCACTCCATAAAATCATAAAGTAATATTCAGCGTCACACTAAGGGGGGAAAAAAAGTGAAATATTACCATGGCAACAGGAAAAGCTGTAATCTAGAAGACATACCACTTTTACACAGGCTGCACCTAATTCCGGGTCATCCTCAACCGTGAAAGGCCAATCACTGAAGAAGGCTGAAACTAGGAGAGTTTTTTCCTCTTTCACAGTATTGCTCCAGTTGACTACTCCTGGGCTCTGTCACAGCCAGCAATTGCTTTCACCTACCTGCAGCATTTCTCATAATTATTTTTGTTTTTTCTCTTAGTCCACTAGCTGGGCAAAAGTTAGAAGGTAGTGGTGTATCCCATGATAGAAGAACGCAATAAAAAACAGTGCGTGCAAGAAAGAGTAGTATCTTCTGTTACAAAAAGAATTTGATGGAACTGTGAAATTTTACTGTTCGTTATTTATTCAGGGCTGCACTGTTTCTATTAGTTGTGATATATTTGGTAGAAATAAATATAAATTAGTATATACTAAAATGGAGGCATTAAACATTCAAAGGGTTACGATGTGCCTCTTCGAGAGGTTTTGTTCTTTTCAGGTAGTCTTGTATGATCCCAGTGCTGATCTTGCTTCAGGAGTAAATCTACTGGCGTAGACCAGAATCTCGCTCCGTATCTCAAGCTATGACAGTCTGAATCTGCAAGACAGTGATTCCTACCAATACATTCAGAGCTGCAGAAAATCATAAAACAATTCTAAATTATACGAAACAAGTCTATAAGAGGACTCAAGAGACAGTTCAGTCCATCCCCTATTTCACATCGGGGAACTTCCAGAAGTTCAGTAGCTACAGTTTCAAGAAATGAGTCAAAAAGACCTAGACTGAATTTGTACATAGGAAAACCAGAGGAGCAGTTGTTTACGGAAGAAGCTACCTATTCTCGCGACTGAAGAAATTGCTCTTTCCAATATAACAACTTCCAAAGATTGTGAAGGTCCCAAATCCACACTCTAGACCTGAACCCCCTCAGAGTTTGATCAAGACCTGAGCTTTGATGAATTACATCCATCTCTAACAGTGCAAGCTGCCTATACAAAAAAGTACAGCATTAACATTTGCGTGTACCCCATAAAATAGTCAATGTCTAGATTGGAAGGAAATTGATTCTTTTCCTCTTCTTCCTTTATTTAGCAATGCTAAGTGATTCCTTCACTCAGAAGTGTGAAAGATTATCTTACAGTTTTCAAATTACACTTAACTTTCAGGCTGCTTGAATCAGTGTCTTAAAGGCTGTAAGCAAATAGGAAGGAATTAAAAAAACAGTAATTACAAAAGCCCAGGCTATTAAAGGGCTTTTTAAAGGAATCAAATCTTCTGTGAGCATCATTCTGCTTCAGAACTTTTAAGTAGGTCTCTGTTTAAAGTATATCAAAGAACAGATGGCTTTCAATGTTAATAAACAGCATAGAACCATTAAATATTAGCCATTTATTTCTAACCTGGTGTCCTCAGGAACCTCAAGAGGACATAGTTTAAGGCTAGACCATCTTTCACAAATGGACGTGTCTCTGTATATTTGTTTCTAATCTGCAAGAATGACATCTAGGGACAGAGAAATATCCAGTGAAGAGCCAAAGTACTATTTTTATGTAATTGGATCTTTCAGCTTTTTCCATACCAAGGCCATGCGTATCCTCCCTTCCAAACATAGTCAGTCAGAAATTACTAGAGGCCAGTATCAATCAGATGAACAGAATTCACTCTTATTTTGAAAGACAGTATCAGATGTAGGACTTTGGAGCAAACTCTACCTGAATTACAAATCCTTAATTCCAGTATCTTTTAATGGGCTGTGCATCTCATCCATGCGACTGAAGAAATCTCGGAATAATAAGGTTCAATACCTTTATTTAGAATAAAGAGATGCATTTTGATTCTACTTTTCCTTATTAAGTACATACTGCATTGCTGAGCTATACTAATGATCCAGTGGGTTTAATCAGTGTATTATCTAATAACTTAGTAGAAAAGTTCTGCTTAAGTTTAATCACTGTTTGTGTTCCCTTAGGTGAAATTGTTCACTCCTGGATTTTTTTATTGGGCTCTAAATTAAGTGGTGCATAATAACAACCTCTCTTTTCCCTTCAAAATCCTATAGATCTTAATGAAGTTCTTCTCCTTAGTACCAAATAACTTTTTCCCATGCTAATGAGAACTGGATGTGGCCTGACACTGCAGAGATTCAGAGTCAAAGAATCAAAAATGTCACAGCAAATGCTGAAGACAACATTTTTCCTCACCGATGTTAGACTTTTAGCCTGTGATTGATTTATGTCCCTGCAAACTGCATAATTTCTGTATGCTTAGCTTTTGAAGAAGGGGGTACACAGCGTACACGTCCCATGCAGTTGTGGCCATGACATCCCAAGTCAGTATTAATGCATGCACAGAAAGAGTAGTTTTGCACATTATTGGTATTATGAGCAGCATGATAGAAAACAGATAAACTAATATGAAGATGAAAGAGCAAAAGTCTGTGGGGAATACTATCATGTTATCACACTGAGGGATTTGAAAATCAAATTTAGAGTTGTAAATGACATTATTTCCTATTGGCTTTTATTTTTGTAATTGTTTTCAGCTTCAACAGTAGGATTTTAATTTGGCTTTATTAATTTTATTATTATTAAATGTACCTAGTTTTGATATTAATGATAAAAACAGACTGTTCGTTAGTTTCGGTTCATCATCTTAATAGGGAAAATGGGAGCAGGTTTTGGATGAAGGCTTTGACTTACAAAATCAAATGACTACACCGTGATCAGATCTCGACACTTACCATTATGTAGTGCCTCCCAACGCCTACAGTAACTTGCATATCCCAATATGTTCATACTCTGGCCTTAAAACAGTATCATATCATAGCAGCGACAGCAAGAAATAATAAAGCTGTTATGGGCAGTTCTTTATGCACAATTTGAAAATAACAACAGAAGTTGAACCTTTGACTGATTTCCCTGAAAAAAAAAAAATCTCAATTGCTTGGCAGTATAACAGTATTCAGCTTTGGAACTATGCATTTATATAACAATATGAAACCAGGTTTTTTTAATCTTTAGAGGGGAAACAGAACAGAAAACACTGTCTTTTTCAAGATAAACTCATTAAAGGCAGTATTTAGAACCTGGACATCTAACCTTTTGTGCTATAGTGATGCCATAGTGATATATATCAATGTTTCAGTTTGCTCCACTTACTGATTTTGTCCTTTCTCTGTCAGCTATGTACACTGCACCATCTTAGAGACTGTGTTTTATATATGGATACAGGAAAAGAGATTTATACATATTTATATCTTTGGCCCTTAATCATCTGTCCTAGTAAAGCAATGACCAGGAATTTCTATGAACAAACACATATCTTGCATTTAAAAATAAACCAAATTGTATTACCTGCAGTCAGGTATTAATAATTACTCCTTTTAATAGCTAAATATGCCAGATATACATTTTCCATTCTGAGAATAGTGACTATTACAGGTAATGTGCTACGCCAAACTCAGTAGCCTGGTAAACGCTGATGCTTTAATGAAGTATATTTTCTAATGGCCAATACAGAAACGCTGATGTTTGAAATGAGAAGCTGTCATCAAACAGCTGATCATTGTACCGTATAGCCGCTATTCTGCTTAGAAATGTTTTGCTTTGCTGTTGTCTTCCAAGGTCACTTCTTGCCGGAGTACGCTGGGTCCATGGTTAAATGGGGTGCAGATCTCCCCAGATCATCCCCTGCAGAGGATGCTCCTGAGCAGTCCCCTGTTCTTGTTTCAGTCCCAGCAGGGCTGGGTGCAGGGTTCCTTGTTTCCTTTTTTTCTTTCTTCAGTTGCTTGCTATAGCTGTTTAGATCTGTTTGTGCTGTCGGCGGGAGGGAATGAGAAATGAAGCTCCAGAGGTGGTAGGAATGTTGCTGGCAGACGATTTATTATCGTTAGCTAGTAGAAGGAAAACAGTGTTCAAATAAAAACATTTTTAAAATATAGCAACTGATGGGGATCTAATCTCTGTACTTGGCATGATTCTTAGTTTAAACAAAGCCTCGCAGTAACTATTCATCAAATTCTTGGCCTGAAGAAAATTTTCTCTGTATACATTCGGAGGATAGAATATGTAGCTCAAAGTTTGCAAAAATTATACCAATTTGGTATCTATTTAAAATAAAAAGAGAGCACGACTCCTTCATTCATTCCAGAGTAAATCAAGAGGAATGCAATGATTCCCACTGAGTTACATCAGACTGAGATTAAAGACATACAATAAACAGTGCTGGAATCAGCCTGGTAGGAATTTTACTGATGTTAACAAAAGACACCAGACCCCTCGGAAATATTATATCACAGGCGAGCCCTGGATCCAAAAAACGCATATTTAACCAGTCTTCTAGGACAGATTTTTATATTCTCAGTAAATCAATGTTTGGGTAAAACAGTAAAGGGAAAGCACAGCTCTAGTTGTCTCACGGATTTGTAAAAAGAATAAAATCTACGTAAAGCCATGCATATATAATCATTATAACAAAATTAATTAGCTGCTGCCATTGGAGGAAATAGAAATATTGTATTTTGCCATTTGAGACACTTCAGATTGTATCAAGAGGTATCACTTATCAACAAAAAACAAAACAAACACAACCCCTGAAAACCATAAGAATCATTAGACCGAATCTTGCCTTTATTTTCCTTCTGTTTTTAAACCTAGTATTTGCAAACAAGCAAATATACTTCACATTCAGGGAAACAAATGCGAGACTCATTTACCCACATTGAACTCCCAGGAGCAGTAATGACATTGAAATGACCTCAGAGGCCTTTGCAAAGTGCAGGGTGAATATAAGCCAAGTACACCGGGGGGTAGGAGTGGCATTCTTCTTTGGGCAAATAAAGACCATTTCTGCTTCAGGTGCGCCACATTCCCTCAAGTCCTTTGGGGAAGTGCAGAGATTTCTTCCCTCCACCATGGAGCAAAGCTCCAGGTCCCTCCAGCAGGACCAGAGGGGATCAAGCTGCATCCCCCGAGGAGGCAGCCCAGCGCTCGCAGGGAAGGTTCAGCAGAAGCAGCCCCGTGCACAGCCCTTACCTCGCTGTAACGGAGTCAGTCGCACGCTGCATTTAAAGAGTGCAGCAAGAGGTAAACTGTGTGCAGCCTGTGGCCACTGAGGAATACCAGATCTGCTTCAGATAGCTACTTTTTGTAAATAACATACATTGCCTTTGTGATACTGTAAGAAGCAAATGCAGAACCCAGACTGGCACATACATGTGGGACAGCTTATCGATGCACTCGCACAGGATTGCCTGTAAATAAGCCACAGTAACATGAAGACGGAGCTAACTGAAGATTAAGCAGCTCGTATGTAGTCATCTTGCTGTACTGACTTCAGATAAGCCAAAGACATCATCCTTCAGATAAGCTAAAGACTGATTCCTGATGAGACGCCACCCTTGCCTGTTTTAATTGAGCGTTGTTTCCATAATAACGCACACAATTCCTGTAAAGTGGGCAGTAGAAGAAAGCAACTCAAAATTGTTTTGGAAACGAGCCATTACTCTGTAATCCTTGAACTGAATCCCAAACCCTCGATGCCACTGTGCAAATTGCCAAAGTCACCTATGAATCCAGGTTGGAGAAGCAGCAGGCTATTAAGTCAGTGTTGTTTCTCTTGCCAAGTTCACTGCAGCTGCAAATCCACCACCGAAAACTTCTCCCCACTCCTGGATTCATTAGTACGCCGCTCTCGTTTAAATGTCAGCAGCAGAACATGTAGTGGATGATGCGTTTAGAGGGAAATTCAGAGAGCGAACTAAAATGAGCCATCACGAGCGGCATGTGCATTGCTCTCAGTGTCACAAACGTTCATTATAGCAATTCACTAATTCCCTAAATATCTCCCCCCAAGCTTTAATGACACAGGGGTACATCAGCATAATTATCCAGGATATTTTGCTGCAACTGTTTCATTTTAATCTCTTCTTATATCATATTGTCTGGGCTTTGGGGCAGCTTCCACTCTTTGATGTTTTGTTTTTTTTTTTTTTTTTACTTTCTTTAGTACTGAAAATTTGGCCGAAAGTCATAGCACCTCAGTGGGATAACTGAGCTGCCAGAAATTATTCCTGAATGAGGAATTCTCATATTTCATTCACAATAACCTGACAGTCTTGCCACCGACTTCCCCAGGAGTAGGTATAGGCTGTTGTAGCCTAAAGAAATAACTGGTGTACAGTTATCGAGGCAGTGTACAACCTTGGAGTCAACTGTGTAACAGACACATAAGCCAAAAAGACCACCAAAAAAATTATTCTGCAGAATATAAGCCTCAAAACATCTGGACCTTCTGTAACAGCCTTAAGATCTTGAGTACTAACATATCAAAAGCCATGAGAAGCAGAAGACATCACAATGCCCAAACCAAACAAGCATTACGCATTGGAGTGTGGGGGGGTGCATTTTCTTGCAAGGATTTCTTCAGGTTTTCTTGCAATGAAGAGGATGAAACACAGCTGACTTTGGAGAACTAATCAAACATTTCTGGGACAGATCGTGGTTGCCATCTGGGCAGCTGCCAGGCGAAGCAAAGTGCTCCCTGTACCGATGGATCCACTTTACTATCAGCAGACCACTGAAATGAGGGTGGTTGTTCATTGAATAAATGAGCTTCTTATGACCAGCAAAAGCAGCCTGGCATACAGTGATCATTGAAGGTGCATGATAGTGGTGTGAGCTTTGGTTATCCTTAGGATTTATATATCCATGGATTGCAAAGCCAGAAAGGATTGTCATCAGTGTGGCACATGCCACAGGTCTCCTCTACTTTTAACTAACCCTTGCCTTTAAGGATGACATCTGATCTTGACTTTTAGGCTGCCCTTGGGGAAAAGTCTCCACCACTACTTAACACATCATTCTAGTCTTCAAAAATAACCTGTTAACCATATACCCCTTATTTCAGCCTGGCTTTGACTCCAACAGGCCAAATACTCTTTAGCAGGTGACAGCATTCTCATCCTCCCTTCACCATTAAGTTTTGAGATACAGTATTAGATTCAGTTTACAGGGGTTTTCCTGTGCAGGGAACATATAGAAACAAACTACTCGTTAAATGGATTTTTTTGCAACTCAGACACTTCATTCTTCTTAGGAGCAGTGGTGTCAGGTGAGCTTCAAGTGGCTGGATGAGGTCCTTCCTACAAAACCAGCAAACTCCTAAACATCAATCACTAGGAGAAGAAAGTGGTACAAGGAACAGTAACGCAATTTCTTGCCTTTCTTTGTCAATAGGGAAACACTTTGGTGAATTCTAAGAATTAGTTATCTGTATTGCTGCTAATAAAAGCAAGTTCTCAGCAGTCACATGTTTCCAATATTTGTCTTCAACAACTCTTCAGCAACCAAAAAGTCCCCAAGAGGTATCTCCAAACAACCACCATACACAAGCTTGTGTCTCATATTTAAGCTCTGCTTAATTACAGGAAATTCCTAGCTCTTATAGGAGTCTTTTCGTTTATAGATTTTTCCTAAGCTTTAAAGGAAGTCAGTAGATGCTCTACCTTTGAAGCTGGGGAAAACAAGGCAAGGAAAAAGAAAGTCACCTGTCTAAAGCCTTCTACACATCAGATCAGAAGCAGACCTAGGAATATAATGCCAGCACACAGTGAGGGCTGGCTGCTCCCTAAAGGACAAGGAGCTATAGGACATTCCCAGGTCAGCAGGGTAGAGGCCTCACCAACCAGTGCCAGAGGTGGTGGCCAGGTCCAGCTAAGAGCCTCTGTCACAATGCAATATTACAGCAATGAGGCAGGTCCCAGGTCCAGCTAGGAAGTCAATCCGTAGGTCAGGATCAGGTCCAGTGATTGCCAGGCAGGTCCATGGTGATAAGACAGGGCAGAGGTCAAGGCAGAGAGTAAGCCTGTGAGTTGATGCCAAGATCAAGGAGCTCCATGGCCAAACAACTATGGCTGAGCTAGAAACCTACAATATCACCCTCCCACAGCATTGCTCAGGCAGGGAGTAACAGCCCCAGGCTGAGCTTAAATAGAGTCCCTGAGCCCAGGGCTGGGGGTGGAGGCCCCAGGTGAGGCTGTTTGGTGCCATTAAGGCTTGTTAATGCCCTCAGGATGCCAACAGGTACTCTCCATCAAGCTGTGTCTGCTATTTGCCTGGAGAAGAGGGCCCACGTGCAAGCGTCGCCATCTGGTTTACTGCTGATGGGAGGGAGCAGAGCAGCTGTGCTACACTGACCTGTGAGCTGTGTCTTGCTGGTCCCCCTGATGTTCAGGGCCAGGGGAGCACGCTGCAGGAGATAGAGCTTTCTGCAGACAAGCTGTGTCAGGTCCCCGGACGGTGTCAATTAGCATAGCTCCAGTGTTGTGCTAGGAGTGATGCAGGCTTCAGCACCGTGAATTCTTTTTCCACGGCATTAATCTGCTCCTTTGCAGGAGGTGAAAGGCAGAGGGAAGGGAGAAGGGGCTGAGACAGGCTCTGCATGTCGTCAGGTGCTTTACTTCATGTGCCAAAGGTTCTGCACGTGTCGGAGAGCACTGGTGGAAATTACAAATGCACTAACTAGTTACTGGTTAGACGTGAGGCTGATTTGGGTTATATTTTTTGATCTTCCTGCTTTGAAGTCAATGAGTCCCAGCTGCAGCTTATAAAGGTTGCCATATAAAATGCAATTGCCCCTGAAGCTCCATGATGGCTTTACTAATGGTTTGTGTTACAGGAAAAGAATGCTGAAACAGCGCTGGGAAAAGGAAGATGGAAATCCCTTACTTATTTCTTAAGATGGTTGAGAAAGCTTTTGTTAGTTCAAAAAATTTCATAGCATAATGAAATATACTACAGTTCTCCAAGATTTTTCATGGTGCTAATAGGAAAGAAAGTGAGAAGGGAAAAAAAAATGGTTGCTGATAGTAAAGTGATAGTTGATAATTTTGCAAAGACCACCTTCTGCAAATTTATTTGCTGTCTTGTTTGACTACTCAGTTTGCAGGAGAAATCTGATCCTACACTAATATAGCTCCAATTTTAGTAGAATAATGTCCAAAAAGAGGATGCTGGTTGTTGGCACAAGCCTATCAACGTCTGTATAAACATAGTTACTCCTATAAGAAACTTCTTTAGCAGATCAGATCATTAAGTGTAATCAGACTCGTCGTGTCTACTGTCCTTGTCTGGGAGCGTCACGTTGTTGTTTGAAAGTGGAATTGCTCCTATATAACCAGCATGACTGAAACACAAGTTTTGGTTGAACTTCTTTTCAGAGCTTCATTTACAAAGGAACTCGATGGTAGTGTAAAATTGCCTTATTCTTTCTTACACACAAAGATTGGATTTAAACAGCCACTTTGTGTAGATGAGTTTACAGTTTTACGATTCAGCTATACTGGAAAGAAAATATGATGCTGTGCTGGCTGGTAATAGTAGAAGCTGTACTTTACTCATCAGTGCAAATGTATTTGGGTAACATTTTTTTCCTAAACAGTTTGAGGACTTCATTCTAATTCTTTAGTTCTATTTTAATGAGGTATTTTGAATGAGGTTAAATTTTAATGTGTGTTGAGTTCGCTATGTTAATTAGAGCACTTCCATTTAGTTCATAGAAATGTTTTGGATGTAATTTTACACGTTCTGCAAGAACCCATTGCAACTACTACATCTTAAGTCTTATGAGATAATAGAAATGTCACAATTTCATGTTCTACATCAGATATAAATGGAGCTGTCATGCAATATTCCATTTCTGACAAGAAACCAATAAACTAAGAGAAGAAAGAAGGAAAAAAACTCAAAAAAAACCCCTACCAAAAGAAGCAGTGATTGATGGGCACATAACTGAGCTAGGATTTCCATGAATAATGTTAGTTACACAGCATGCCAAAAGACAGAGTTTCCAAAGAGAATGATTTTATGATTAGATGTAAATTGTAATCAGGACCAGAATAGTTCTAGGAATTAAATGCTGCTAAGCATGGAAATGAAGAAAAAGGATAACTGGTCTCATTTTAAAGAGGGTTTTGTTTTTCTTGGCATCTTATTTTGTGGCAGCTGTCCTGCCTATAAACTATGAATTTTTTTTTTTTTTTTAAACTGACAAGTGAAAAATCTCATTAAAACAAACCCCTACCTGTGCTGCTGATAATATTCCATGTTATTAAATCTGAAAGAATTTTTTTAAATCTCATTTACTCTTCAGTAATTTACGACTCACGCATTAGATATCTTGGGCAATAAAAATATCTGTAGTTACTTTGCTTTCTGGGATGTCATGTTTTAACAGGGTTTTTTTAACATGTGAAGTTCTGAGAGAGGTTTGTAGGCAAATGTTTCATTCATTTCATTTCAACAAAATGAAAATACAATAAAAGATTTTAATCAATATTAGAGCCTGTAAAATGTATTTTGCCTTCCATTATCTGACAATGTTAATAGAGACAACTGAAATGTTTGAGAGAGAAAAGTTTTGAAATTTGGTTTTAGAGGCTGACATGACAGAATAATCAAGACAGGCCGTCCAAGCATAAAATTCTAGTACCCAGCACAAGGCTGTGAACTGACATGGAAATTCAACTTATTTAAGTCCAAGTCTGTCTAAACTCCCAGTAATCCTCTGAACAGCAAGATGTCTAGGATGCCTGCAAAGGTGCTGTGACCACCTCACCCTGTTCTTTCTTCTAGTCTTCCACTTGTCTCAAGTGGAAGACCAGACCAAGCTATCAGCGTGTGTGAAAATGTGTACGTCCACGGACACTCGTGTGTACTTGATAGCCCGTGAGCACATAAATACCAAGCTTAAGACTCCAGTTATGGAATAAGGATCCAACATGAGCTGAAGGATCTACCCCAGGAAAAGCCAACTTCAGACTGGGGCTGTAGTCAGCGAAATGGCCAGATGTGCTGTAGGAGATGTGCATGTACACCCACACCATTTAGGAGGAAGCATATGCAAGTTGAAACATACGGATTGCTGTTGTTCAGAAATGTAAATGGGGATTTACAGGCAAGCAATACTGAAGAACTTCAGAGGTAGCCAGCTTTGTGCTCCTGGCAGCTTAGCAGGACCCCCGTCTCAGCTGTGCCTTAGGCTTGGGCTGGACCAAGCACTGGGCGATGCTGCTGGCACAGCAGAAGTGCAGGGCAGCAGTCACAACCATTGGAGGTTGCAGCCTGACTAGATAAGATATGTGCAGAAGAGGGGGAGAGTTTTAATACCCAACCCCATGAACACTGCAATGGCAGTAAATATGAATCTACTTTAAATTATGAGGGACGTTACTCCGTGTGCTCAGAGGAGGGACTGTATCGAGCTATTTTTTAAGTAGGCATATTTTTTACCCTCTTTCAGTAGACTTGCAGCTTGTAGTTCTTTCCTTACTCCTTAGAGTTAAAACTAAAGGAGGAAAAAAAACGTCAATCTTTGGTTTCACGTCTCGCACACAAATTATCTTACTACGAGGTCAACATTGCATGCATTGTTCTCCCATGGATTGTCTGCACTTGCTGATAATTCATTCATTTTCTGGCTCATCACCTCTTCCTTCCAAGGGATTAAATGGCCCTCATGTCTCCTCGAGAAATATGAGAGGGCTTGATTGCACAGGGATCACAAGAAGGATGAATGGATTGAATTTCGACATGCCTTGTTCCTTTGCTTCTCTTATTTCTCTGCTTCTTGGAGGGAACACAAAAAACGATCTGCTGCCAGTGCAAACGTGCATGAGGAGAGCAGGATAGACCCGCTGGGAAATTTTACTCTCCAAAAAACAACCTAGGGCAGATGCTGAGAGGTGAAATTTCCCTGTGGAAGAATCCCTCTGAACAGGAGGGTGCTGCTGTCTGCTGGGGCACTGGCACAAACCACGCATCTCCCATACCCATTCACTTTTGCCTCTGGAAAAAGTTCTTGCAATTGGTCTTTCCTTTTCCCGTGTCAAAGAAGAAATTTTAATTAATTTCCACAGTGGTACTAAAACCCTATTTCCTTATTCCTGAATAAAAATACGGATGAAGTGCCCTCTCCGTGACACATCTTCTCAGGAAAAATCTGCGTGAGCATACTCGATTTATGCTGCAAACCAAACGATTGTATCAAAGCAAGATACAGGTTTTATTATTTTATTTGACCTCCTTTATTCCTGTATCTGATTATTTAATGCCAGTAAACATGTTGGTTCACCTTTACATCTTGGATCCTACAAGGTAGGACCTGTCACTTAGAGTTATTTTTGCTTTCAAACAGGATTTGTGGACATCCAGTTCTCTTTACATTTTTGTAAACTGCCTGTTCCAAGAGGTGATGGATTGAAATGGCCATGGAGAGAGGGGCAGGAGGTAGTCGGTAGGACTGGCTCTCCAAAAGCATGCCAAGTCAGATCTAAAGTCCTACTGAAGCACTAATGAACTCCTCAACCACCTTGTCTATCAGGAAAAATCATTCTCTTTCAATTGTATTTCCATTTCTGATACAATTAATCATCATTTTATGTAGTACTTCCCACATTCAGTACTGGGCATGAAAAATCGCTCATTAATTTCTGCTCAAGCACACTCAAAAAGGCAGAATTAAAACCGGTTCTGCAGTATATATTTAATGGGCGATATGTTACATTATAGGGTCAGTAGAGCTCCTAAAAGCCATTATTCCCCTGCAGAGGGAAATGCCAGAGTTGTAAAACTGCTCCCAGGCCCTTCTCCCAGGCGTGGATATCTGGTGCGGTCACGTTGAAGGAAGGGGATGAGTTGTCGGTGCTGCGGACACGCCAGATGGTACCGTGAGCCATAGGAGGCACTGGTACCTTAGCTGAACTCCTGAGGACGGATTGAGTTATGCGGAGGCTAAGGAACAGCTCAAGGTCATGGAGCAACAGAAGTGCTTTAAAACTGTTTTATTTCTCTCTGTGTTGTGTTTCCGAGCAGCTCAGCCCTCGGCACCGAGAGCCTGCGGGGCTGAGCCCCTCGGTAGGAGCCTCGTCTTGCGCGTGCCTCTGAGCTACCACGGGCTATTACCAGCTTGAGCACCTGCTCGCAGCTCCACAACACGAAGGAAACGGTCTCTGAAAAAAGCGCTCTGCTAAACTGGAGTTTTGCGAGTGATGTATCCTGTGAAACCATCAGAAGCCAATAATAGAGATCATGGAGAGCAACAAGCACCCCCAGTCACATTAGTTATACGAGTCATTGCCATGCAAATGTCAGAGGAACTCGCCGACAGTCACCGTACTCCATCCCTTACTCCAGCTCACAAGTCTGATTCAGTCCAACTGTGCAGCTGCTGCTTATCAAAAAGCATATTCAAAGAAAACATTACTTTTTTCCTGTTCACCATGAAATCCATCAAGCCACCGCCAGCTTGGTTGGCGATTGTTATCCCAGTGCGACCTGAGTGAGGATTTCCGCATGCACGGGTGGCACTTCTGTACAGACCTACCCAAAGCAGCATCACATCATTTTGGTGCCCACTGCATACCGATCTGCTCTGCTAGTAAGTAGACAGCGAGTACTTTTCTGCCAAGAGATACAGAGAAAAACACATCGTCTGTGTTTGAGTACACAGCTAAAAACACAGCTACGCTATGTTTAAGCTAACTGGTATTTTTGCGGTCTGCACCATGGACATATTCATAGTATCAAGGTCTCTTTTTTGGAGGGCAGGGTTATCTCGTGAATACAATCCTTGCTTGAGCGAAAAGCCTTGTCATTATCTTTTACTAAGAATGATACTTAGAATCAGTCTCATGTGTATATTAATGACGACACGCTAATTGAATCTGGAAACTCATTGCTCAGAAGCAATGGATTCAGGGCTAATATTAGTATTTTATAGCTTTGGATAGAATGCGAGCGAGGGTCTTGCCAAGATAAACACAAGGTTTGCTTTTGTTGCTGGCAGGCGTTGCTAGTTACAGCTGGAGTTCAGCAATGTGTATCAGCAGAACGCTGAGCCTGGAGTCTTTAACTCGTTGCTGTGCTGGAGGTGAAGTCCTACATAACCTGCACTGAAATTCCCTTACGAAAGAGAATTTTAAGAAATTCCTATGCCCTTTCCTTTCTGAAGGAATTTTTTCTTCAGGCTCAGCATGGAAAGGTAAAAGATTGTAGGGTTCGTTGTTGCTTTACAGTGCACATAAGAGAGTAAGAAATAAGAAATTTATTACCTTTGCATTGCAGGTTGCCACTGGTACATGAAATTTACCTCCGGGTAATGGGGAAGGTTGGACAGGAACACTCTTTATCGGTAGAAAGCCCTTCTTAAAGCATTGGCAGCATATTTTTGAGCCAGCCATGGCCAGATACACCATCAAGAGTTGCATGGAGCACGAAGGAAATGATACTATTCTTGTTCATCCTAAGGAGTGCTGTGCATGATTTCTGTGGTTTATCAGGCATCTGGAACAGACTTTTTGCCCCTCTATATTCCAATGGGATTTTTCAATCACTCCCTTAGGTGTCTCAAAACACATTCATCCAGAGAGCTGTGCTCTTCACATAGACCTTGTCTGCATAGCTCTGGAGGCAGGGAGTTGCGGAGCTCTTTAACAAATCTTGGCAAGTGGCATTTATTCATTGCATTGGAAACTTGGTATATTCCTGAGGGGACTGCTTTCAAAGATGACAGGCCATCTGTCTCTACTTCTGGTGTTTTCTCTGCTTCCACATCCATACGTTAAGGTAGAAATAATGTTTTCAACTCAAAAGCCTAATTTGGTCTCTAAATTGCAGTTTTGTAATGATCAAACCTAGTTTAAGCCAGAGAGTGAAGATTTTTCCATCACCATTTGCTGGTAGGAATTCCTTCTTCATAGCACTAATGGCTAGCATGTTACTGCCCCAGTATTTGAATTTAGTATGGGATATTTTATCATCACCAAGTCCACATTCTGGACTCCGGCTTGTTTCACCCAGATCCATCATCATTTACAGTGACCATTCTGCTGCATTGGCTGCTCCCTCCCAGTGAAGCTTCTATTATAATAAATGTGGGCAGTGTAAACACAACATTGCAAAATATTGCTGTGATTAGCAAAGTGCTGCAAGAATGCATTGGAGAGTCTGAGTTGCGTGTGTGGACACCAGGAACGACTAGCAGTAAGAGGAAAATATTATTTCATTTCTCTGCAGATGCGTTGTGCGTGGGCAGAGCTGAGTCCATCCTGCAGACAAGATGCCTGACTGTGACCAAGAAGAAATGAGTTTAGACAAGATGCTGTAGCTCTGCACCAGGCAAGGCAGGCTTTTTGAAATAAGGCATTTTAGAATCATAGAATCATTTGGTTGGAAAAGACCTTTAAGATCATCGAGTCCAACCGTACCTGTTCACTACTAAACCATGTCCCTAAGCGCCTCATCAACCCGTCTTTTAAATACCTCCAGGCATGGGGACTCCACCACTTCCCTGGGCAGCCTGTTCCAATGCTTGACAACCCTCTCCGTCAAGAAGTTTTTCCTAATATCCAATCTAAACCTCCCCTGGCACAACTTGAGGCCATTGCCTCTCGTCCTATCGCTTGTTACTTGGGAGAAGAG
This sequence comes from Balaeniceps rex, assembly GCA_013401315.1. Classification (NCBI taxonomy): domain Eukaryota; kingdom Metazoa; phylum Chordata; class Aves; order Pelecaniformes; family Balaenicipitidae; genus Balaeniceps; species Balaeniceps rex. The sequence continues at coordinate 37,719 of VYZW01001339.1, read as the reverse complement.
ACCAACACCCACCTCGCTACGACCTCCTCTCAGGTTGTTGTAGAGGGCGATAAGGTCTCCCCTCAGCCTCCTCTTCTCCAGGCTAAACAACCCCAGGTCCCTCAGCCGCTCCTCATCAGACTTGTGCTCCAGACCCTTCACCAGCTTCGTTGCCCTTCTCTGGACACGCTCCAGCACCTCAATGTCCTTCTTGTACTGAGGGGCCCAAAACTGAACACAGTACTCGAGGTGCGGCCTCACCAGTGCCGAGTACAGGGGAAGGATGACTTCCCTGGTCCTGCTGGCCACACTATTCCTGATACAAGCCAGGATGCTGTTGGCCTTCTTGGCCACCTGGGCACACTGCTGGCTCATATTCAGCCGGCTGTCGACCAACACCCCCGGATCTCTCTCTGCCAAGCAGCTTTCCAGCCACTCATCCCCAAGCCTGCAGCGTTGCATGGGGTTGTTGTGGCCCAAGTGCAGGACCCAGCACTTGGCCTTGTTGAACCTCATGCAATTGGTCACAGCCCATTGGTCCAGCCTATCCAGATCCCTCTGTAGAGCCTTCCTACCCTCAAGCAGATCAACACTTCCACCCAGCTTAGTGTCATCTGCAAACTTGCTGAGGGTACACTCGATCCCTTCGTTTTGCATTGGCAGGATAAGGGGGTAAGAAGCCCAGAGCGTACAGGAAGCGTTGGGCACTCTTGGTGGCGAGAGGGGGAGAGACCAAAGGACATCATCTCAGGTCTTTGCTTCTGGCAGCCTCAGTGAATAGTGCATTTAGCGATGGCAGAAGCAGCTGTGGAGATGGGCTCTTCTCAGAGGGACCCCTCTAGAGTCATGCTCACCTTTCAGGGTGCAGCAGGCAGAGGGACAACGTGGTACCAGCCATGGGCATGCCAGCTCTCCCACCAAAGGTGTCCCCAAATGGAGCCCCAAAGATGCTCCCATCAGTGGTGTCCCAGTCACCGTGCTGGTTAAAGAGTAGGAACTGCTCGGCCACAGGAGAGTGGTGAGGAGGGTCCTGCTGCCGGCAGAGACTAGTTTTCTGCAAAGGGTTTTGAAATTTTACCCCCAAATCCATTCTCATATTGTTTCTCTTAACAATTTTCGGAGGTTAAAGTTGTCTTTTTTTTTTTTTTTCTTCCAATCAGCTTCAATTTTAAATGAATTTGGTGAACTTCATAATCCTGACGCCCTGGTAGGCAAAAGCATAGGATCTTTCAAGCTTCTCCTCGGGGCTGTGGCTGATCTGGCACTGTTGTTGAGCTCATCAAATTTATGCCAGTTTTGAAACACTTTTGTGCTTCCTACCAACTTTCAAAGTTTCACTGGTGGCTGGGCACAATCCCTACAATTGTTAGCCTACAGATTATTTTAACTTGTACTTAGCTGAGCCCTAATTGCTTTACCCTCAGTGTTTCCAGTACAACATCTGATATGATTAGCTATGCCATTAATTATCTTGTATTTTAACTACGAACCTCCTGCTGAAACCCTGCATACCTAGAGAAAATGGTACCTAACAAGATACATTTATCAGCAAATCAGGCACAATGTGAGTTCAGCACACGCATGCAGTCTAAAGGGTTTTTACCGGTGTGCTAATGATACCTGTTGTTTTGCTATGGATAGATGCTTGTAGGCAACAGGATACTGCCTGGCTAAAACCTCCCATGGACTTCAGCATACAAAAATCCTTTATACATTATAACAAGTAAATCAGATTAAAGAATGCAAAAGATATTTGGTAAGTAGTCCAGCCAGCAGAGATACTGGTCAAATGGTACCTGACTAGCTGTTGTTACAGATAATAATTCTGTTGTGTGCTTTTACCTAGAATAATAATAAAAAAATAGTCCACTCAGAACATTCAGAGTTATCACCTAAGTATTATCATACACTCTATTTCTCTCTCCTGAATGTTTCTTAGCACAGGCAGCAAAACAGAAAGCCTTCTGCACCTGAATTTTTGTTCTAAAATGCTGTGACATTTGGATCTAAACGCTGTAAGGGACAGTTTTCATTGCAACGTGTTTCCCTGTAGTTACAGATGCGATCTTTTTGTCTGTAGTGTTTTCTGAAGTGTTTGGTTCCTTTTTGCCCTTGCATCAGATGTGCCCTGTTGTCCCTTTCCTTTAAGGATGTTTAACAAGACAACGGTGCAGTTTGTAAATATTTTTAGTAAGTTTCATTTGGTTCATTTCAATTTTAATTGTCACCATCAACATATGTTTTCCATATATATTTCCTATAGCTTGACATAACTTTTTACTACCCAGCCCTCTTTTCTTGATTTCAAACATTATCAGTGTCACTGGAGTACAGTAACGCTTTTTGGGTTGGCTTTTTCCCACGCAGATGCTACTGGCTCAGAACATCTCCCACCTACCGGCCACACCTTCAGTTTGCTTTTGATAGAGCGTCCTCCGTTTTTGTCTGCAGCTACTCGCTGACTTCAACTCTCATTTACAGCTGCTATTAAGGAAATTTGAATTGTACAGGCACGCATTTCCCCCCCCCAAAAAAATCACCCACTTTCTGCTGCAAAGCCAAAATAACGTAAGTGATTTATACGCGGCTCTGAAAGCCACCGTGTCCCTTCGCTGCGTTCTCAACTTTGCTGAGAGGAGACCCAAGAGCACCCGAAGGGAGAGAGGACAGGTCTGTAAACTGGATCCCAATTAGGTTGTCCTCTTTTTCACGCAGGAAAAGTATATCCCTGTTTACTAAGACGGAATGAGACAACTGACCATTTCAGGCACTGCCTTCCCCTCCTTCCCAGCACCCAGGCTGACGCACGCTCACCGAGCGCTTTTCTTTGCAAGGAGGGAGTAGCCACAAGCCACGTATCTTCTGATCCATCCAGGTCCGTGTCTCTCCACCACAGTTACTCTGGAAGCAAGTCTGCTGAGCACAGCAGAACGGAACAAACACCTAGGAAACAGCTCTAACAGCATCTGCAGCAGAGTGAGCCAGACCTTTCAGCTGCACAGCAACATTCGCTGTCTTGGGCAAGAACACAACTTGTCCAGCCTGGGCCTGGATACACCTGAAGCATTTAAAGTACAGGTTCGGGATAAAAGAGCTAGGAATGTGCGAGGGGTGATTATTTGCTCCTGCTTAAGGGCAAACAGCCTCGTGGTGCTGCGGAGGCAGGTGTGGGGAGCTGTGCTGCGCCTCCGTATGGGACATGAGTCTGGAAGAGCCTCTCGCGCCCTGGTGAGGAGGAGTGTGAGGTGGTTCCCCCTCCTCACCATCCGTCTGGGGGTTTGGGGTGCTGGAAAGCAGCAGCTGGTTCACAGCGTAGGGGAAACATCTTGCCATTTCACAGACAAAATTCAGTGATGGTTACCAGTACTCCTACGTGCTATTCCCAGCCCACCAACGCAGTTCCTGTATTTTTTCAGTGTTGGATGTACACTAACAGATATGGCTTGTTTTGATAAATATAGGAGGATAGAATGGAGATTTTGCAAAGCGCAGACAAATTTATCCAGGGATTTAGGACTATCAGTTGTTCCCAAGGAACAGCTTGGCAGGCGTTTTCTTTTGGCAGTGTTGCTGGCGTTAAGCACCCCATCCCCATGCTGCCTCCTCTGTTGTGGCTGAGAAGTGGTTCTGCTCACCAGCACCAAGAGCTGAACCAGAGGAAAACTTCTTATTTTTCTTTTGGGCTACGTTTAACCCAAGTCCTGTTCACCAAGTGGCCTCACAAACAGCTGCACAGACACATCCAAGTAGGCACTTGAGAGGTCAAAGTAGGGGAAGAGGCTCATAAGGGTGATATTACTACTTAAAATCTGTCAAAACACCACCTGAGTGGTTGCAGACTTAATTAGTAAATGGAGTCGACTGAGTGAAGTAAAAGTCACAGCAGAGCAAACCCAGCCCTTTGAACACAGCACAACTCTGTTTCCACCCCTACCTTGAATTAGCTGTGTAAGTGGTCTGCTGACGTTGGCATTTTGAACTCAATGCCATTTAAAAGCAAGGCACCATGTCATGGTCATATTAAAAATATTTTGGGGACATGTTAAAATAACTCAGTATATTTCAATTCCATTTATCTTAAAGGGTTTGTATCTTGTATAAGTATAATTTCTCTTGGAGGAAAGGTTAGACTTGGGATCTGTTATCAAAATAAAGGACAAAAGGCTGAACCCCATATATATGCATATATACACATGTAATATGTACATCAATGTATATATGCATTTATACCTGTTCGTCCTATATAATTACTATCTCAGTTCAGTTACTAGTTCTGTTAATAGCTGGTTTTATACTATTCTCAGGCATCACTATTTTCTAAGTGGGTTATCTCCTGCGAGGATTTCACAGATCATTCAATATGAGATGGCATTATACTTCAATCAATAAACTTGCACCACAGTCCCATTAGTGAAGGATCTTCCAGTGGCTAAAACCACATATATTTGTACAAAGAATGGTCTGAAAAACAAATCTAATCTTGTTTGTTGACAGAGCTCAGTCAAAAATGCTCTCTTAACAAATCATTTAGCCAAGATATTTTGCAGAAATACTGCCACCTTCATGAAGGAGTTTTTGAGGTCATTTGTTTCTACTCTATGGCTGCAACTCCCGTTTTTCACTCAGCAGCACTGTCATTATTTTCTCCACACGTAGCTTCCACTGAGAAGCTAAGGGGAAAAAAAACAGAGAGAAAGTATTTGTCATGGCATAGCTGTGCTCCCCTTTCCCTGCGGCTGGCTACTTCATATTGGCAGAAATCTGAGATCTGTTTCTCCCTCGGTTCCCTTCTATAGCTCCCCTCCCGCCCCACTTAAGAGACCTTCCCTGGAGGCTGCTAGGGCTAGAGCTTATTATTTAGAAATTCAGAGCTGTATTTTCTTAGTCCTTTGTGCAGATGGAAAAACTGGGGAAAGGACAATCATATCTGAGCATCCTGCAATGCAGAGAACATCATGAATCCCCTGAGCTACAAACAGATGAATAACTCAATGTTTCACAATACCTATAACAAGCCTTGGCTTAGGAAAAGTACACTCAAGCGAGCTCCTTCAAGTTTCTGAATAAACCTTTTTCCCTACTCATGCCCTCAGAGCAGTCTCGAGCATAATTATTGATTCCGTTGCATTCATAAGGCCATTTTAACAAGATTACATTAAAAGTTATTTGAACTTTTTTTTGGCAGAAAGGGAGACATGAGGTCAACTGCTTGCTTTCTTTTCCTCTCAGACTTTTGTTCTCTATCACTGTCTCTTAAACAGACACACTTCACTTTTGATTGCCTGAATTTGTATGCATCTGAAGCTATTTTATTGACATATGAAAGATGTTTCTTCTTTTATAGCCTCCATATGTAAAGGAAGCCTGAAGAGTCCTAGGTTTTGGAAGTCATCGAGCTGAAAGCACTGTTCTTCATGCATATTGGAGCGCTGCGTTTTAACTTCAAGAAGGGTTCTTGTACCCCCCAAACAGCTCAGCTGAACACCGCTGCTGTGAGCAACGTCTGAACTGATGATCACCTCAGAAGTAAGACAAATACTTAGGTCTTCGGGCTTTGCAACAAAGGAAATAGAAGTTTATGCTTTTCTGCGCACAGGTTGCTTTTGCAGTTAGGAATAAACTCTAAAGGGAAGCGCAGACGATGGGACTACTGGTTGACGGTTGTGCTGCCCGTCAGAGGGACCTCAACAGGCTGGCGAAATGGGCAAACAGGAGTCTTGTGGAGTTCAGCAAAGGGAACTACAAAGCCCTGGGGATGAACAACCCCAGGTACCTGCACAGGCTGGGGCTGACCAGCTGGAAAGTAGCTTTGCAGGAAAGGTCCTGGGCTCCTGGGGCGAGTAACACCTACATTCTTGCTTTTTTACCACTGTTTGCATCATGCAGCAAGAGAACGCAAGGTTCACGTACTTCCAGATCCTCCGGTCAAAACCCCACGTGCAGGGTCAAGGATGCTCTAAACGACTCCCAGTTTAACTGGAGCGATGCTCATCTTTTGCTCAGCCTGCTTCCCTCCTCTGGCTGGGAGGCACCCAGGAGCTGTGCGGCACCCAGAGCCTGTCTTCTGCTTTCCTTCACCTCCTTCCCACCACCATGGGAAAATGGTAATTCTTTAGAAGAGACCGCTAGTAATCTGCATCTAAAGCGCATAAACCCCCCTCACTGACTCTGTGGAAATACTGAGTCCCAACAGGTCTGTTTGTAATCATATTTACTCTGGAGTGGTTCCACTAGTCTCTGGGAAGCTAGTCTTGATTTACAATTATGAAAATCAGATAGAAATCTAGAGCCAAGCTCATGTTTTATTTTAACAGTTGCCGTTACAAGTCTGAAAACCACCAGACTGCTCCTATGAAATCAAAGTAAGCTGTCAATGACTTTCACCATTTCAGTTAAATACAGTCACGCCAAGAAGGCTTTTGAGTACTGGCATCGAAACAGGCATTTGAAGTAATATTTCCCATTATTAAGCAGGAATTCATGAGATATTCTGATTTTTTATTTTAACATCAGGAAACACATCCTGATTCAAAGTGGTGATTTAAAAAAAAAGTCCAAGAATACTTAGCTGGGTCTGAGAATGCAGCACTGCAAAGGGCTGCTCTCCAATGCCTGCTCCTGTTCTATTTGAGCATTCAGTCTCCACCAAGTAGCACCCTGGCACTGGCACCAACTGCTGATCATTTTTAAGGAAAAATTAAATGCTAGATTTTATTCTTCATCACAAAGGAAAAAAAAAAACCATAACACACAAGGAAGAATCAGGGAGAACATTATTATGGAAATAGCATTTTAGACAGAGTTGGTAACACATTTGTCATACTGCAGACACAAAGTTATAAATATTAATATAACATTCATTGGGAGAGGACCGGGACAACTCTAGAAGCACAGTTACTGAAAATTTTCAGTGTTATGCAAGATGTCTCCTAGCACAAGGAGAAATTATTTGACTGCGCTTCTTTTACAAAGAGATGTACGAGGAGGTGTTCCCAGAGGGCAGAAACACTCACTGCCTGCGCAGGCAACGGCGGCTGAAATAGCGGGCGAAGAGCAGTGGTTAAAAAGTTTTTCAAAAGAAATCAGTTTTCAACAAAAGATTCAATTTTGTTCGAATGGGAATTTTTTCGAAAGGTGCTGGATTGCTTAGAGAGGCTCCGATTTTTAGCTTAGAACTCATTCATAAAAAATTTCCACCTGAAAATTAATTTTCCATATGAGGCGTCAAAGGAAAACTGGACTGTATCAGAGTCTGCATTAGCATACAGAAGGAGTATCCAGAAAGGTATAACCTTTCAGTGAAAACCAATTAGTTTTTCACTTTTCTGGTTCTTTTTTCTTTTTTCCCATTTATTCTGCACACCGTGCACTTTCTCTGTCTGTGCCCTTCACTTCTGTGGCTTTGGGGAACTCACCGACCACCTTTGATTCCTGCACACGTTCTCTGTCGTATTAAGAGGATGAAGTGCTTGTGGAAAAGAAGAGTCAGTCAGAGCACTTACATCCTTCAATGAACTTATTTTAAAAAAATGTGCAATTTAAGAGATTTGTAGATATAAAATAAGATAAACACAATCTTACATATCTGTACGTACGTGCTTATCTGGAAGCATTGCATGCCATTCAAACAGCAGTTTCCTCACAGAAGGAGAGTAAAGGCATTTCCTTTTCAATGCTTTCGCTAAACAAAGTGCCGTATCTTGTCAAAATTCTTCAGATCTTCACAAATCTCTCCCGACACACATTAGACGGGGCACAGAGAGTGTCTCCCATTATAAAAGCAAAAGTCAGGATGCCTCAGAGCAGCACAGGACATGAGCATCAAATTCAGAAGATCCTCCGGAGAGCACGTGTTAACTGTAGGAAATACTGATCCAAGTAGCTCAGCCAACCCGAAATATCAGCTCCTGAAATGAGGGAGCCGGGCTCTCACCAGCAGGCCAGGACACTGGTGGCATTAGTTAGAGCATCTCACTCATGGCACAGGTGACCTGTTTTCTGTGATTGGAACATTTCCTAGAGCAGCTTGTTGTTTAAGACTTTAATGATGACTATCTGTCCCCAAATAACACTGCAGGTTTTCAGGAGTAGGAAGGGAGAGAAAATATCTTCAGGAAAGTCACCAAGCTACACAGGGTGAGATGAATCTTCTACTTTGCACCCTATCGGGTGGCTTCTGTCAGCAAGAATTAGTCACACATTTTTACCTTTCTGCTACGAGTGACTTGCAGTCTTTTGTCTTAGCATGAACTACGATGTGGTGACCTGACTGAAGGAGGTTTTAAACACTGAAGAGTACAACGACCCCCCAGGAGCCCTCTCTCAGGTTAGGCAGACGGTACCAGCATCTCTTTGCACCTCACACCGTGCTTGTTCCAATGTTTCTGAATACCTCCAGGAGCCTACTAGCACAGCTTCATTCAACACAGGACCGCTCCCGACTGCTGTCCATATTTTCACATTAGGCTCATCACCTGTGGCAGCTGTAGATACGTGGTCAGGGCTGCAGAACACAGCCAGTATTGACCCATCTCTCATGTGAAAATCTTGAATAAGTTAAAGCCCGCAGCCAAATTGCTAAAAAGACACTAGGGGTAGGTGGCGGAGAAGAGAATGGGTTATCTTTTTCTCCATTTACCCCAGCTTAAGGAAACTGTCTCAGCTTGCACTTTCACATTGCTGTTAATTTTAAGCCCTTCAGACAATGACATTGTCCAGGGGGCTCCTAGAGCCCCTAGCCTCAGAGCATGGATGTGCACGCTGCAAGTACCAACAACGCAGCAGAATCAAGAACCTCCCTCCCAGCGCACCACCCCAGTTGTCCCTTCCCCACTTCTGCCTGCTCTTCAGCCTCCACCTATTTTTCAAGAAGTTAACTTCACCTTAAGCTTCTTTTCTCCTGTAGAGGCCCCAGGGCCAGGATGCAAGTCTGAAGGAGTACACTTTTTTTTTTTGAGGACACTTTCATATCAACAGGGGCAGATGACAAGAAAAGCCAGGGCAGAATCAGGGTGGCAACGGGCTGGTTATAATTCCCAACACTATGGGGTAGGTGAACTAATTTCCCCCCCTTTTCCTGTGCTATTATGCCCTGCTACACAGATGTTTTGATTTAAAAAATCTTCTTCTAGACAATCTCTTTTTTTTAGATGTTTATGATCACTTCAGCACAGATGAAAACATGGCAGGGAAAACTTTAAATTTTTGTATATGGATTACCTAATTAAAGTTTAATTAGTGTTGTCTATTCTAAATAGGAGTAGTAGGTATTACAATCCATAATTAAAAAGTAAAGAAATAATAAAAAACCAACAAACCTACAGCAGCATATATCAGTCTCTGCTGTATACGGTCCACCCAATAAGTTGTTGCAGCACACTAGGAAGATTTCTGCTGAGGGAATAATACATACATCTGTAGCAGATATAAATTCACTCTTTAAACTCCATTTGGTTTACAGTTTTTCTTTGTTTTATGTAATCATTGGTTACGCTGTCAATTTTCCTTCCTTAATGTCTGAACTTCTGTTTGCTTCTAAGATGTAAGAATTGCTAGTTACTGTAGTTGCAGTCAAATTTTTATTTATATAACTAGAACTGATTTTAATGCTATATTCCCAAAACAACTTCTCTGCTCCAGATGGTCCTCATTCACCTGCAATATTCTCCTGTGCATCCTTCCACTGCAAAGTAAGTGCCGGCCAGGGTCCCCCATGCAACAACACTTCTCACACACCCATAAAATTTTACTGTTCCTTGGTGCTGCTGTTCCCTCCCAGGGGGCTGTATCACAGCCCATCAGCTTTACAGTAAAAGAAGAAAGTGAACAAGACACCATCAGAGCTATTTAAGCATATTCATCAGATTATTCAGTGTTGCACAGAGTTGATAAATATAAGTGTATAACCTTCCACTCTATGATACTCAAGATGAAAATGAGACCAGTGGTTGTGGTTTTTTGTTGTTTGGTTGGTTGATTTTTTTTTTTTAAATATATTATTTGTATTCTAGCTAACAAAGCAGAATGTAAAGCTTAGAAAACTTGGTCTTCAAGAGGTTGATTTACAAGGATACAAATACGTTTGTTTAGGATAAACAGTTTCCTTTGGCAGACTTGCTTCCCAGATCAAGATGGACTTTGATAAACTAAAGCGAGCCCAGTGGCAAGTCCCAAGATGACTACAAGGTCGCAGCACATAGCATGCAAGAAGATGTCAAGGAAAGTGTTTGGTCTTGAGAAGCCAAACAGGAAAATCTTGTTGTCCTCAACTATCTAACACGAGAGTACAAGAGAAGACGGAGACATTATTCTTGAAGCGGCAGCAGACACAAGCTCCACCTGAGAAATTCCAATTGTATATTAGAAAAAAATTTGCAATCACAGTAGTCAAACATTAGAATAGGGCCCAGAGAGGTGAAGGATCTCCATGCTTGAACAAGGCCCTAAGCCACTCCTGCCTTGAGCAGGGGAGTTGGACTAAGCAACCTCTCCAGAGGTCCCTTCCAACCTATTTTCTGTGATGAAATACAAAATCTTGCTGTGAAGACCCAGTGGAAGTAAGGTATTTTTAATGATAATAACCGAAATATATACACAATAATGTGTATTTTACATATACCAAGGGGGAAAAAAAAAAAAACAAAAACATACTGCATTTCAAAATTCATTTACTGCAATAACAGAGGCAAATAGTCAGTAGTAAGGTTAAGTCACTAATATTAAGAAAAGCCACAATTTGCATGTAAGTTGAAGCCAGAGGAAAGCTACAGAAGCTCAGTATTCCGAGACGTGAATTCAAAGGATTTCATACTACCCAACTGATCTCAACTTCACTACATGAAAATGGCGTCTGGATTGCAGGTCTGGACCTAGATTATTATCTAGCACCCATAAGCTTCAGATTCCTCTATTTACATTGACTGTTTTGAGATATTAAACTGCAAGGTCAAGGTAAGTATTTTAGTTCTCACAACTGCAGCCTAGTTTCACTAAAATTACCTTAATTACCAGACCAAAATGTTATTTTAAATTGTTCTTCATTTCAGGAGATGTGAACACTGAACTAGCTGTAACAAACTTCTAAAATTTTCAAAGTCAAAGATTCATTTTTACTTAAAAAAACCCCACAATAAAACTCTTAACAGAGGCTTAAAAAGGTCTTTATAAAATAATCTCCATCACACTTACAATAGTAAGAAAATGATTCTGGTTGCTAGTTTTTAGTAAATATGAACTGTTTTGTGTAATGTGTATTAAAGATGGTTATAAATACAGTTCACATTTTATTTTTAAAAGGTGGACCAACAAATGTGTCAAGAAAAGCAGATCACTGCTGTTTCTCAACAAGTCCTTTTTAATAAGGATATGCTGCCTTGATAGGCAAAGCATGTTTGACAGCCAGCTGAGACAGGCCAGCTGAAGGAGAGAAGCATAAGATTCGCATGCCAAAAAAACCCTTCTTCAGCGATCACTTTATACTTGGCAACTGTACAATTAAACTGATTTATGATCAAAATTGTGTCATTCCATCCATCTCTTGAATGACAGTGCTGATCAACTCAAAATTTAAGTTTGCTTGAAGTGACACAAGAAGGTAGAATCTGCGCAAGTTGTGGGCCGGCACAAAAAAAGTCTGATGCTTATCCTGTCATCTGTAACTATGAAAATACTAGATGTTCTTCAAAGCGTTTTTCACCAGGTCTGTCGGAGCAACAGGTATGGCTGTGCAGAGAAAACAGAACATGTACATATGGGAAATATGAAATATATCAAGTTTTCTATTCCTGCAGTGGTACTACGAAAATTAAATATGCCAACATTCAATTGCAAGAGGACTCAAAAAGATCTAAAAATCCATACACATTTTTAATCACTTTTTTTTTAATACAATAAGCTCTTGAAATATATTTTTTGTGGACACAAATTGGCAATTACAATTACAAACAGAAAGAGCTCACAACAACTGCTCATAGATGTCATTCACTATACATTTGAATTAGCTAGTAGATTCTTTAATTTATGGTAATAAATTATCCTACTCTAAGTAGAGATAGAAATAAAGATGTGATAGTTTATACATCCGAGCTTTAACATGCTGGTGCATTCTCCTCCCTCACCGGGGCCCTTTAAATAAAGAGCTGTAAAAATAAGAATAATTTATAGAGAGTGTATAGTGACTTAAACAAATCTTCTAACCAACAGTGAAAAATACTCTTGTGAGTCTAATAAAAAGAATAAGATGCTAGTAGTGGCTATGCTTTACTAAAGAAGGACAAAATTCTCATTTGCACGAGTCATTTAAAAACACCTTAGCGTTTTCTTTTTCCTTTCAACCAAGTTACCAAAATAGATACAGGAAATGAAATTTCCAATTTATGCGTTAAAGTTGTCCCAAGCACTTCTTTACATTGTTTACATGAAACCCTGTATTACTGTTTCACAAAGAACAGCTTCAGGATGATCTAGAAGAGCTAAATCAAGTCACTCATACAAAATAACAGTAGAACTCAAGAGGTTTTAATACCATTTGTACTATTTTATCAGTGAGTAGAAGCAAACAGATATTGGTAGCTACTCACCAATTTTAAGGGAAATGAATTCTTTTCATATGTAATTTTAGCTAAGATAGTTGACGCTACTGACTTGACTTAGTTAGGAGTAAGTTACCAGTAGATGTCAAAAAAAAACTCCCAAGACAAAACACTACACAAACACGCTATGTAGCAGATGCTGTGCATCAATGACCTTCTTCTTTGCTTTCAAAATTCATCCTCCATATGATGAAGCACAGTGGCCACCTGAGTCCCTCTTCTGCTTTCAAGAACACCGTTTGGCCAACTCCCTCCATCTCTCCGGAAGAAAACAATCGGCTAATTCAGACCAGACATAAAACCAAACATCCAGCTCCTCTCTTAGCTTGTCTCTGCTAAATTTTTTATCTGCTCCAAAATTACCACAGTCCCCAAGAAGTTAAAGGGATCTGCACTGGCCAACAACACCATAAAGATCAAGATTCCTGAGAAGAGACGAGGAGGCTAGTAGATCCTGTCTCTTTCCCTCTGCTGACAGCAGACACCATGAAATTAAACTGGACAGCAAGAGGTAGCTCTGTACATCAAAGCAGGGAAGTGGTCAGGTCTCAGCATTCAAATCAACTAACATGAGAAGTATGAAGAGGGAGCCCAGAGCTACCTTTGGCATTTACTCTTTCCCTTGAGCAGCCCACAAATAGAGAGAGGCCGTTTCTTCACATAATCTACTTCTAGATCGGTAAATGGATGTTGCTGTCATAGGCACTGCTGGATAATCCATTACCTTCACACTGCCACCCTTCACATTTGAAGGTCTTAAAAGAAAGGAAAAAAAGCAAAAGAAAAATCCCACATGCCAACCCTACCTGACCACTGTCTAACACTGGGGGAGAATTTGCCTTTTCCCTATTGCGAGACTTACGTGATAATATTTTACACAGCATATGTAGAGACATTTCTTCTCATGTAAGAAAGATCCTGGTCTTGTAGTGTGCAGCCTTCCCAAGACACCACTTGTCATTAAGTGCATGCCAGTGGGCCCTAACTGCCCTCCCATTTAAGCCTCTGGGACCTGAATCCTACTCTCCAATGCTGTTCAGTCAAGCAAGTGCTGAGAGAAGTTCTGAGCTATTCCTAATCACGCAGACATCCTTGACATGCTTTGTTGCATGACATCCTGCTAAACCATCCTCCAACTGTGTAGCTCTCAATGAAAAATACAATTATCCCAGTGTCTGCTGAAGCTAAGCAACAAACCCACTTTTAGCTTTGTGGTGATAAATTATCACATCCCATCCCCGCCAATGAGACTGAAAGTTATTTCTGTAGCAATAAGCTTCATATGATTTTACCTTAAACGTTCGTAAAGAAATAAAAGCAGAGAAAAAATTCTGCAACTATGACTTGAGACTCTGCATAAGACATTGTGATAACTGATACACTGTCAGACCTGTGCAGCCAAACAGTGCCTTTTTCCTATTATTTGGCCATGCTTTANTTAAAAAAAAAAAAAAAAAAAAAAAAAAAAAAAGATGCTATCAACTGACCATCAGAAGCATTCTGTTACAAAAGACTATTAAAACTGTATGGTAGTAGTTAAAGATATCCAGAATATTCCTCTGAAATGTCAAGTATTTCTCTTCATACTGGGTATTTATGTACCTTGACATTATCAGTTCTTCTGAAAAATGGAGAAATACATCAGAAACTATCTTGTTGTACGATTCCAAAAAGGCAAGGTGCATATTTCTTCCTCCTTGCCTCTCAAAAAAGAACACAGCCTTTTCTACAACATCCAGTGAAGCAAACTGGTACAATACAGATCCTCAGTTAGGACACACACTTCTTAAAATAAAAATATCTGCAAGTATATTTCAGATCTAAGATAGTCAATTATATTGTGTATTTAATTTCTTTTCAAAGTAAACCAACTTCCATGCTATATCATTTCACTTGTTCTACTGAAATTCTTAAGCTATACAAAGATAATAAAATACTGGCATATATAGAGCTCTCATTCAGTAATTTATCACTATCAATGTTCAACACCTCCTTAGGAGAGAAGCAAGTTCTTCCCTGGCACACATGTGCACAATTGGTCAACCAATACTACAATATGCATATTACAACACTGGAACACTGCTGGTGTTCTTTAATCTACTGCACGGCAAATGAAGTTTCATCATATCCAATTATCACCAAGTTTTCCTACACTCAAACATTCACTGAACAACTGAATTGGGGGAGAAACATGATAAAGAGAGATGATTTTTTTTACATATTCATACTGGCAATTATTATCCCATACCAAAAACTCTAACATCAGATATCTTTTGGGAATGAAGGGGGAGAAGAACTTGAAGACTTCCCCTGCATTTAAGTCTAGAAATTGTTTTTGCAATGTGGCTGCCTGCTTCATAATTTAAACTTCAGAGGAAAAAGGGAAAGTAAAGACATCTCAGTTGCAGCTGAATTTAGTATGAGTACATAAGTTATACTAGAACAAACTTACAAATTCATGTTTCTATACATCAATGCTGTGGCTGCTCAGGATTGATATTCATAGTCCTGTATATTTCTTTGAGAAACAGCAAGGCAGTGTCTTCAGATCCCCTATGAAGAATTTTAAAAAAAAAAAAAAAAGAAAAAAGCAGCATTATTTTGGTATAGTCCATGTTCTAATTCTTGTAAGCCACACTTCATCCCATTCCAGCTCTCTAAAAAGTTTGCCCAACTTAGTTTGCACAAAAGTTTGCCCTAGTCCTTATCTTTCAGGAAGATGGCCTTACCACTACCAACCTCCTTTGAGCTACAATTCTTCATCAGTTTTGGATTATTTCTGCTATCAGCCCTAGCCTATGCATTTTCTACTGCATTTCTACCAGCCTACCTTTTCTACTGCATTTTCCCCCAGTCTGTCCTCCCTAACTTACTGTGGCTGCAACTTGAAATCCCCTTCTCTATCCACTTCTTTAATGTTACTCATTTGGCTTAAGTCTCCTCAAATAATCTATCACTTTTTGTCTGCGATGGGCTCCTGAATGTATTCTACCAAGAATACGTTCTACTTGTCAAGGCTTTCTTTCTTTACTTGCTCCACTGCATCTATCAGCCCAGTGTCAAAACTCAGCCTTGCCAGTTCTATCACCAATATTCTAATTCTTCTCTCCTAACTGGCTGGCACTTCGTTGTAAATAGACTATATTAAATATCCATAGCGTTCCTCTCTTCCTTACCACTAAAAAGTAAGAAAGTTCTCAAATAATTTAAAGATTAATATAATTGAAGTGCCATGTTTCCAAGTCGGTGTTTTCCCTCCCCTTTTCAAAATCAAAGCTTCAGGCTATCTGAATTTAAATTTAACATAAACAGGCTTAATTCTTATTAGTCTATAAAGTGTTATTTAAACACACATAAATAATACCAATACAAAAGAGTTACAACCACTGTGAAAAATAACAAAGTTAAACAGGCAAATTTTAACAAAGTTCCAAAGCTGCAGGAGTTGTTAGATAAGGGTAGCTTCCTTTGCTTTTTGAGAGAAATGACATAGGGAGACAGTAAAGGAGATTCAGTCAGAACTGTGATCCTCCAAATGTGAGGAACATCATTTACAGAGCACCAGGACAGAGTTAAATGTGCAAGCTAAGGGACTACAGATATTTTCCACAACTGAGCATAGAGACAATAACCATATTTTTTGATGGTCTCCACTATTAAACGAGCGAGCAAACGAGCAAGCAGAAGGATCAACATGGAAGCTCTGTTTTCTCTAGCACACAGATCATTTCATTTAAGGCTTTCCACACCATCCCCCTCAAAAAAAAAAAACAAACAAACAAAACAAACAAACAAAAAAAAAAAACAACCCCAACAAAACGCAACCCAAAACCCACCACACTCTCATATTTGGGTCAATAATCATCGTGCTTATCTTCCTTACTTGAATGACAAAAAAGAGCTATGGGTAGCAAGTTTTTAAAAACCTGGCAATGATCAGCTGCTGCCCTGTGGAAAAGAACTCCCTGTTTCCTTCAACTCTACCCACGAAACGGCACTGCCACCACTGGGTCACCGACTGCTTGGGGAGCCCTGCCAGAGCTCTATGCTCAACAGTGCTGGCACAGATCAGCACTGCAGCCTTGACAACCCCTTCTCCAGCAGCTACTGATCTTTAACAATATAAGTGATACTGACTTTAATAAAATCCTTCAGGTAATGCTTTCAATTCTATATTTTAACCTCTGGAAAAATGCCTGCTTCTAAAAATTATTAGCTATGCCAAATCAAAACCTTCAAAAATAGTGTAGAGCACCGCTTGTCTGGCACCTGCTAAACTCAAAACAAGAGACTAGTCACTCCTCCCTCACCAACAGCATTTTGCACAGCTCAGCAACTGATGTCCCAGCTTGTCTATTACATATAAAGGTGTGCTGTTGTGTTGCCAAATGCAGTTTACACATCCTTTACTCTACCATTCCACATCTGGTGTATTTTCATGTGTGCTTAATTTTATGACAGTAATAAAATGCACACAATGACATACCCAAAAAAGAAAAAAAAAAAAAAAAAAAAAAAAAAAAGAGAGCAACTCATAAGGGCAAATACAACAGGTCAATAGTTACTGCTATTTCTATAAATGGAATTATATCTTTCTCCATTTGAAACATGTAAGCACTTAAAAAAGTAAATCCAAATCCCGATAAGGCAATGGTGTACTGCAGCTCTGACTACATGATGACACCAAACTCTGCTTCTTGTTCTGTAAGTTGTTCTGTATATGAGCAACCACTGTACACAAATGGTAAGTCATAACCATCCAAATTTACAGGAAGATCCACTGTACCTTTTTTCTTCCTTTTATTTGTTAATCTTTGATAGAAGAGCGTCAGTATCCAGCAATTTCATTCCAACATGAAGAGGTAACAGTTTTACTACATATTGTAGTCTAATACAATTCCTTCACAAATAGTTTTAGTTGAAAAACTACGGTTGTCAAAATGCTCCTGGAGCTCTCCTTGTTCTGAAAACGATTGCAGCTAAAGGGAAGTGTTTTGAGTGTCAAAGTTCAAGAGATCAGCATGCAACGTCTTTATTGCAAACGGGACGATAGGTTTGTTTACTTTGTGCTAACACGGAATTTTATTTTGAAATGAGATTAGCTAATAGTGACATCTAGGTGCGACACCTTGAGACTGACATTCCTGGACAGTCACATACACTGTTTACCTTAATACTGGAATCCTCTCAATTATATAACACTTGAGCATCCAGAGCATAACAAATTTATCTTTACAGTATGCCTGTGTGGAAAGGCAACGTCTTTCCAAATGAGAGGCCATTTCAGAATTAAGTGATGAGGACCTCATATCCAACTTGGCAGTCATCTTTTCCAAACGTTTCAAAGATTACAAAGACCCAGAAAACTCAGATCTCCTAAGTCATGTGCATATACATCAGCCACTGGAACAAATCCTGTTCTGGTAGCTTTATAATTTGTTGGTCCTTTTGCAATGTTTAACTTCCCAAATCAGCAGTAGCCTGAAAAATATATCTGTGTATATAAACCCAGTTATTTTTGTGAAAATGCACTTGAAGTGAAACACTAAGGCATGATTTTTCAGAGAGATCATCTAAGTTTTCATTAAAAAATGCTCAAGACAGGAAACATGATTCTAGCTGTTATCATATTGGTCACAGGTAAATAACAGACAATAGGAGTAAGATAAATGGTAGCTGTGTCATTATAAACATTGAAGTATATACAGTTATATTAGAAATGCAGTATTTATATTTCTAATATAAATATATTTCTAATATAATATTTCCCCTTACCAGTAGCACAAATGACTCTGTAAAGCAAAAAGGTATTCATTGAAGCTTTCTATTGGTTTTTCTTGTAGAACATAGTCAATACGACGTCCTCCATTTAGCATTCCAACCTTCACTAAAAAATCTTCATCTTTGGGAGGGTCTGGACTCTCAGTGATCTTTTCAGCTAAAATTAAAGAGTTTAAGATTTAAACTCTTTTCAAGCACAGCCTGCTTGACTATAATCAAGAAATACCACCCATTTTCCCTGCTATAATTTCCAAGTGTTTGCAATAAGACAACAATAACAGCCTCAACTCACTAGCATGTCACTGCATAATTCGGAAAAGGTTACTGGAACTATAGGCTTATTTCTTTCATAACAGTTTAAACACAGTTTGTTTGAAGAATAGCTCACAAAGTAGTAGCTGAGCAATTTTAAAAACAAACCCCACTGTTTATATGACAGATCCAGTCATTCCACAAGTGAATAACCTGAAATAATATATTTTTACATCCCCCTTGCATAGAGTCAATCACTATCCTCAATTTAAATTAGGAGAAATATTTTGTCTTTGTAAGTATAGACAAAGTCAGCATTACTAAACACCGACAGATAATTCACAACTGGAAGGCCCGCCCTTGGTATCATTAGGGATAATATTTATATTTGACTTAAATTTATTTTCCTCAACAGCATTTTCTTCTGTTAGAGCACATACTTAAAGCTTGTTAGCTCATCCCAAAAACTCAGCAGAACACTACTGAAGAGAATAAATCTCACAAATATTTATTTGTATTAATTTGCCCTGAGAGGAAAGGCTTAGAAATCTGCCTTTCCAATAGAAAGTTGAAAGATTATACAAACTCAAGCCTAAAATATCCTTCAATAAAAGCTGTTAAGTTTTCCTTTCCTAAAAGACAAAAAAATGCAGCATTAGATCTTACATTTAATGTTAAATACTCCAAAAGCACAGAGGCCTCCCCTGTTAAGGGTCAGGAAAATCAACAGCAAGCAATCACTAGAATACTCAAGTTTCTACTAATTGAGATTGATAAGTTATAAGAAAACCAATAACATGTCCACATACCTTCTACCACCTGCTTTTCTTCTTCCTCTTTAATTTGGTTAGCTACTTTCTCCAGTTCTGCTTGTAGCTGAGTTGAAGATGTATGAGCACGTGCAAACTCATTAAGGGTCTGCCATGCACTCTTCAAGGAGCTAATAAAACCCTGTTTCAGATCAGATCCCATACGAGAGAGAGAGTCTTTCAACTCTAAGAAAAAGGAAAAAGGGGAAAAAAAAAATCACCATAGTAGAAGGATTTAAAATTATAAACTAAAATCAGAATGATTAAACCCTGTTCAACAAACATTCCAATTATTAGGAGAAACAGGCCTGCTACATCATGAACATGTGTTTCTTGCTTCTCTATTCCATTTAAAAAGATTAGGTAAAATGTAATTAATACACAATTCATTTCTCACTTGAATGGGTCAATGAGTTAACACCTCCTAGCACAGGAAACAGTCCAACAGCCTCCAAGTCCAGAAGGGTCCACAAAAATAGCTACACCAGCCAATGCCTCAACACCAACACCACCCACAATCACTCCTAACATCCTACACTAAAGGAAAATTATAGAGAGACTAGTTTCAAACTCCAGTACAGCAGATGAGAACAGAAGAGCTGCCAATGTCTCTTGCAGTAGTAGTGAATTTGGAGAAGCACTCCCAGACAACTCTAGCCTGTAATTCTGCTACAGCTCAGTAATTGTGCCACCAGTAACCGAGCTGCCATTCAATACTGGTGGGAAACCTCCTTCTGACAGAAGGAGAGCTTTTCACAACAACTGGTTAGATAGGTCTGTTAGATCAGGGCTCACGACTATTCCATGGAACATTCACCTACATCAATAAAAAAACAGTGAAGAGCAACAGACCATATTTTTCTCCTTTATTATACACACTTTTTGAGAGTTGTAACCTAAAACATTCCTTAACAAGTACCTTGACCAGTCTAGGAAAGCAGACTCATTCTAATGTACCATTCTAAAGTATAGATGCTGCAGAATTTCTCCATCCAAGTGCCTGAAGACAGGCTTTCAGGATGACTCTGTGAACTTGTACAATAGTAATATTGTCAACTGTACAGCAAAACTGACTTTCCTTATTAGGTATGCAAAATTTAAGTATAGCACCTTGATCCAATGTGTACTCGTGAGCAACAAAATCCAGTCCCTGGCCACCAATGGCTACAGAACCACCTTTTTCCTCAAAGTTTCCAATACTCAACAGACACTGGATAAATGCTTCGTGGTGGTCATTAGGAACAAGGTAAAAGAAACGAGTAAATTTAGTTTCTGTTTCACATCATCTTGGAAATTAAGGTCAACAAGCGATGT
>VYZW01001336.1:28257-87367 GCA_013401315.1 Balaeniceps rex | reverse complement strand
GGCGGGAATCAAAAAAATGTAAGAATAGATCCCTCTGAAAATAATTTTGCTTGCGCATAAAAGCAAAGCTTAGAGGACAAGGTAAATGGAAATAACCGGGATGTTTTCATCAAAACTGTATTATTTCTCGAGGTCAAATTCCTGTAAAATACCCATTGTAAGACTTTCAATATTAGCCTATTTGTTTAAATACATACATACGTGAGTGTATACACATATTTATATATTTGTGCAAAGCTTGACAAGGAAACTTAATATTTCATTTAATCTAAAGGATATAGCAATGACTACTGAGAAATGCCAAATTCACTGACAGAATTATATAGAATTTAAGGCAGGGAATGGGTGAAGGATGAAATCTGAGCTCTGTGTAGTTATGTTCTTGCAGTTTAATAGATAAACTACCTACTAGACTGCAGGAGACGAGCCATTTAACCAAGATGGGGTGAAGAAAAGAGCGGTGGTAGCCTGGACAGCAAAGACAAGGCAGAAACCATGACACTTTGCAACCAAAAGGTTGAAACTCAGTAACCAAAGAAAATATCATATGAAGGAGGATGTAACTGTGAGGCAAAATACAGAGTCTTCCCTGTCACTCTAATAGAATTTTTCTCCTTTCATTTAATTTCCTTTTCCAACAGGCTACAAAAAGCAAGAACAGGAAGAAATGAACTTTAAGTCATATATCTTAATAATTTAAAAACAAAACAGGAACACACACACCCCTTCAAAAAAAACCCCAAAACAACCACACTCTATTCACTATTATAAGAAAACAGGATTGAAAAGGACTTTCCAGATTGTATCCACTTCCAAATTCTGGCACTTCCTAAAAAGTTTATATTCACCATTTGAAGAGAGACAACAGCATTTAAAAATAGTCTATTCTTAAAAGAGTTAGTGGTTGCAAATATATTCCCTTCATTTAAAATAAGATACACCAAAGGACATAATAAAGTTTCCGAGACTCCTAAACACATAGAGCCAAAAGAAAAATAGCAAATATACAGAAGCTAAAAAAAGTAAGGAACACAGGATGTGTAGAAAGGTGAAAGATACAAAAGCTCTTGGTTAGCTGTACACTCAGAGATGCGCAAACATCCTATATCATTACTACTTATGAGAGAACTTTAATAACACAGCCAGTTACACAATTTATGCATCACTGTTCTGCGGCAATAATATAATCATCAAATTAATTTAATAAAAAGAAATGTGGAAGATAGCAACTGACACCTAGGAGCTTAACCTTATTAGAGAAACATTCATAATAAAGACTAGAATTAATAACAGACAAATATGTAATTTATAGAGCTGGATTTCTTCAGTCATACACTCACTTTATCACTTCTTTGATGATTCTGGGTACATCTGTGCAGATATCTACTGTAACCGTATTTCTAGATTTTGGCTTTACCACTCCACTGGTAGGTTCTACATTAAGCAGGTCAACCCCATCATATGACATTTTAAATGTACCTAAACAAAACAGAATAATAAACAGAATGTTACACAACATAAAGTTGTAGATTTGTATTCTTCTATTACACATTTGGAATTACAAAACCCATAATGCGGGTATTATGCACGAGCAGTACATTTTCCTATGGAAGCAGGAAACACGGAGTTAATCTTTTTCAAAATTATTTCTAACACGGAGTAGATCATTATTTCCAGGCTTTCTTCAAATATTACACCCACATGTCCAATGCCACTTTGCAAGTTGTGATTGTAACAGAAAAGGTACTCATATTCCAAACAAAAATGACTATACCATAAAGCAGCTGTAAGTAACATTTTGTAAATTACAGGGTATTTTATACTCAGCTCTAGGCAGCTACCGTAGCCAGAAAGTTAAGTGCATATTGCAAGTAGCAATAGTGTTCATGATTTGGTACGTACACAACACAGTTTATTGCAGAAGAGAACAGTGAACATTTCTAGGCTATAAAAATATTTTTTTAAATGTGAAAAAATTATTAAATGTGTATTTAAGCAACAGCACTAATTAGCTGTCATTATTTCATATATAGCAAGAAAATGTTTCAAATGTTGCAGGAAAAATGCAGTGTTTGACCTCAGACAATAATCTCTGATATGAGATCAGAAGCAGGAACAAAGGACTCGTTTGTGCATGGGATGACATGCAATCCTTGAGTCACGGGCCAGCATACAGCACTTCCTGCTGATACAATTTACGTCCTGCCTGTTAGTGCTATCTGCTGTATACAATTTACAGAGCCCACAGAAACATGGATTCAGCAGCTATTCCTTTGTCTGCCCTCAATACATTCTTCACTAATCACTGCTTTCATTCTAATTTTGCCTGTGTCCAATCCTGCAAAACTCCATCGTGCAGCCTGTATGCATCATGCAACAGAGTTTATAACTAACTGTTTATACAACATGAGAAATTTCACATCATGCAAATTAGTTGTAGATGCATATGTAATGTAGGTTATCTCATTTTCTTTACCTAATCATTATTCCTCAAAGAAAGAAGTTAGTATGTATGAGTAAGAGCTGATTATATAAACTACATACTACATCTTTGAGCTGACTAGAAAAAACACAAGTTTTCCTTTGGTTTTTGGAAAAAGATAAAAAAAAATAAAATTCTGTTCTAACTAGACAGCCACTTGATTTTTTTTTTTTTAATATTGCAACCCATCTCTGTGTTTCTACAATCACGTATTTTCTGTCGGTACAATATTTCTTGTGGAAATCTATGAAGCAAATGTTCACACAACCTTGGCCTAATGCAAATAAAGATACCTTGTGATATAATAAATAGCCGTACAAGTGAGGAACAAAAATAATTAACTGCCTGAAATTTGTTGTTTGAAACTCAGCATAGTTGCCACCCCACTTCTGGAGAAAGGTGCCTGCAGCTTTGTCCAGTGGAAAAGGCAGTCAAACAGGTTACTTGGATATATAAGCATTCTTACGCTCCATTCTCCATGTTTCTTATACTCTTTGGAATGGTCCCTCACAGAAGTTGAAGGATGTGCATGTTTTGAAAGCTGTATGATTTCAAAAGCTATGGCAGCAAGACCTCTCATTATCTTCTGGCAGCAAATACAGTTCAATTCCCACCCTAGAGGACTTTAGCTCTGAAAGTACAGGGAACTTGTAGTTGTTTATTTAATAGACAGTTATTGGGATCACAGAATCGCAAAGACAACAAAGCAACACCAGACGTGATTTGCTACTATTTATGTTGGGCACAGTAAGCCAATGAGCAACTGTAATTTTTGTATTTTTCAGATGAGACTCAAAAGTAGAAAACTCTTAAAATTTGGCAAAGTTCTAAATTAATTTTTCTTTGCTAAGCAGAAACATAGTACTGCCTACAGAAGCAATGGGCCATTTATAGAACCTTTAGCTACAATACTCATAATCTGCATAACCCAGAACTTCAGTTAATTTCTACTTGGCCACTGAAGTGTTAACTTACATAAAATTACATTTTCCAAGAAAATAAAATATTTGTATAATCTAATGCATACTAAATATTTACCTGAAGCTGATCCATGGTTAGCAATACTAATCTCTTTACTAATTATTTTACTGTTTGCAATCACTGCACCAAAATTAATCTCTGACTCAATTTCCAGATAACAGCATGGAATTAATCTGCAGAGAAAAAGACATGGTTATTTTCCCAAAACTTCAAAATACCTTTGCATTTTTAAAGAAATTTGATTAAGCACTCCAGTGGAAAAGAGTTCTCCTTTTCTCCTAGTTCTCCTACCAATGTCTATGCAACTCACTTCAGCAGTATAGCGTACACAGGGAAGATGTAAAAAAGATCTAGCTAGTCATCAAAGCAAACAGCTTGATAGATAACTACTGTACCTTTAAAACAATACAGCTTTAAACAACTAGTCAAAATTGAATGTATTCATTTTTATTTAATTCTAAATAGTTTATTATAGTACAAAGAACTTTAAATAAAACTATCTTGAGTTATTTGCATCACAAAATAAGACCAAAGTTAACATTCACCATATTTCATTGTCAGCTGCCTGAACTAAAAGCAGAGAGAAAACACACATGCCAGTTTCAATTTACAGTCTTCTTGTTTTATAGATACTTTATGTGTCTTCAACAAAACTTATTACAACAGACAGAAGTGGATAACGACACAAGTTATTTCTGTTATTTATTTAAGAGCCTCAGCCAGCATGACGACGTCACTGTATTGGGTACTAATTAGCCATAATGAAAAGATCATACTTGCTTCAGGAAACTTGTATTTTAAAGGCCCAAATTTCTAATACCTCTGATCTCACATAAAACTGTGTTTGAAATCAATTGGAATTTTACATCAGCACAGCAGTCTATCCCCTCTTAACCACAAATAGGAACGTGCAGGAACAATTGCATCTCATGATCTACATTACATGCAGTACAGAAGACTAAATGGAGAAGGAAGATAAATCTCCTTGGCTGAGCTAGGTGGACCCTGCCCATATAATCTATTGCATAAGGGAGGGGGGGAGGAGGAGGGAAAGCAAGGGAGAGAGGTGAAAGGAAAAAATGAATCAGGAAACGCAACAAAAGCAGTTGCGCTTGGGAATGTCAATAGACTGGTTTTAATTTTCTTTAATAATTTTTGTAATGCAAACACAAAAATTAGTAAATTCTTGAAAGAGATGGTCTAGACCAGCAGGATGTGGCAAAAAAACCCAACAAAACCATAATAAAAAAAAAAAAAAAAAAAAAAAAAAAAAAAAACAGGAAACAGCTATCAAGATTAGAGTACACTTGAAAAGACTGTAAAAACTTCACATGTTCCAAGTATTCAGACGTTCTTCCAAGAAGCTTTGTTAGAAAAATAAAACACGAGTATCTCTCCTCTCAAGATCCAAATATATAGCTTCCCAGGTAGACAGGAATAAGCATAAATTCTAAGTGCAAGGAGATTTTCCAATAGATACAGGCCTGTGCAAAAAGGGAGATAGTCAAGTTAAAGGGTTTGGGGTTTGTTTTTTAATACAGGGTGGGGTTTGGTTTGCTGGTTTGGTTTTGGTTGGGTTTTTTTAATGAAGATGGAATTTACCCCTGGAAATGCCTAATTTCCAATGTTTTAGAATCATAGAATGCTTTGGGTTGGAAGGGACCTTTAGAGGTCATCTAGTCCAAGCCCCCTGCAGTGGGCAGGGACATCATCAACTAGATCAGGTTGCTCAGAGCCCCGTCCAACCTCACCTTGAATGTTTCCAGGGATGGGGCCTCCACTACCTCTCTGGGCAACCTGTTCCAGTGCTTCACCACCCTCACTGTAAAAAATTTCTTCCTTATATCTAGCCTAAATCTACCCTCCTTTAGTTTAAAACCATTAGCCCTTGTCCTGTCACAACAGGCCTTACTAAAAAGACTGTCCCCATCTTTCCTACAGGCCCCCTTTAAGTACTGAAAGGCCACAATAAGGTCTCCCTGCAGCCTTCTCTTCTCCAGGCTGAACAACCCCAACTCTCTCAGCCTGTCCTCGTAGGAGAGGTGCTCCAGCCCTCGGATCATTTTTGTGGCCCTCTTCTGGACCCGCTCCAACAGCTCCATGTCCTTCTTGTGCTGAGGGCTCCAGAGCTGGACGCAGTACTCCAGGTGGGGTCTCACCAGAGCCGAGTAGAGGGGCAGAATCACCTCCCTCGACCTGCTGGCCACGCTTCTTTTGATGCAGCCCAGGATACGGTTGGCCTTCTGGGCTGCAAGCGCACACTGCTGGCTCATGTCCAGCTTTTCATCCATCAGTACCCCCAAGTCCTTCTCCGCAGGGCTGCTCTCAATCCCCTCATCTCCCAGCCTGTATTGATATCAGGGGTTGCCCCAACCCAAGTGCAGGACCTTGCACTTGGCCTTGTTGAACCTCATGAGGTTTGCACAGGCCCACCTCTCCAGCCTGTCCAGGTCCCTTTGGATGACATCCCGTCCCTCAGGCATGTCAACTGCCCCACTCAGCTTGGTGTCATCTGCAAACTTCCTGAGGGTGCACTCGATCTCGCTGTCTATGTCGTTGATGAAAATATTAAACAGCACTGGTCCCAGTACGGATCCCCGAGGAACACCACTTGTTGCCAGTCCCCATCTGGGCATCGAGCCATTGATCACTACTCTCTGGACGTGACCATCCAACCAATTCCTTATCCACCGAACAGTCCACCCATCAAATTCATCTCTCTCCAATTTAGAGAGAAGGATGTTGTGGGGGTTTTCTTAATATTTTTTTTAAAACAAAAGAATTAATTCTTAATTATTATATTTCAAAAAGAGTTTGGATGCAGAGTTTCAGTTAATCATTAAAAAAAAAAAAAACACAAAAAAAAACACACAAAAAAACCAAACTGCAACTGGCTTATTTGAAACACATTCCCAAACCTTGAGTATAAGTATTTTCTACGGCGATCAAATATTTACATAATTAAATCATTACATTTGTATTACTGAGCACATCAGAAGTCCATTGTGCTGTAGAGATTAAGCTATGAATGTTGTTTGGTCTCCAAAACTTATATCAAATACATGAGCCACAAATCAATATGATTAACCACTGGATCTAGTCTCATGAGCCAGGCAAATACGTACAAGCTATTTTACTTGCAAACTAAACAACCGTGGTATTAATGTCACTAAAGCACAATAGAAATAAAATTCTCTTGGTGGCATTTTTTACCAAATAAATGGTTAAAAAAATAAGTGAAGTGTTACTGCAGTTTAATGTTGTATGGGAAACTAACCTTTCCTACACTCTCAGTGAATCTCATCCCAGACTGCAGATTATCTTAAAACGAACAGTAGATGTGATTGAAGGAATCACACAAATTGTTGGCAAAAAGGTTAAATCTTTTCACGCTTTTTTCCTAAGCCACCAGTGAACTTTTCTTCCAATAAAATTCTATGGACAAAACATGCAGATCCATAATTTCTACAAATTCATAGTGAATTATATATATGTACATATCACCCTGTAACCCATACAAAAACAAAAGCTGAAAAACAATACCATTTCAAAGAAAGAAGACTACAAATAAGCTAATAGGTAAGACAGAAGTAGCAGACATTTAAAGAGGCCAGTCTGAATAATATCAGCAACTTCCAAATATTTCTCATACAATAACACATTATCTTGCGTTATATTTATGAATTTTCTGAACTTGCTGTCACATGAACTTAATTCTGTTTTGCAGATGTACAACTCTTCAAAGGTACTGCCAGTACACAATCTGAGTGACATTCACCAGAGACAATGAAAATAAACACTGTATTTGAGCTGGCCAAAAATCAGAATTTGTCACCGTTAAGACATTTTGTTTGTGTGTCACAAAAATATATAGCAATTTGATGTAAATCTAAGTATAGCCTTAATTTTTAAAATCACTTATTTCAATTCTTGATGTTTTAGGAAAAGTAGCATTAGTGTTTACTACATTATTATTGATACATCATAAATAGTGCAAACAATATAATGTTATTAAAAAATGTAAAAAAATGCACAAATTTTTAAATAGGGTAAAAAAAAAATCAGAATTAAATAAATACGGGAAGGGAGAGTGTCTGTCCCCCAAAATAGAACACTGCAAATATTTCCTTGAAAATATTTTCAGGTTCTTCCATCAAATTAAACACTTCTGTGGACATTTCATAGTGACAATGCAATTTTTACCAAAAAAATTCTTTTGACTAGTATTTGTCAACCAGTGTTACACTACTACATTATTTTCTCAAAATGGTTAATGATGCATTTTAAACTATTTTTGTATAGAAAAAAAATATTATGTATTTAGCGACCCTTCAGTGCAATAAATGAATATCATCTGTCTATAAACAGCAGACATGCATGACACAAAATACATTTGGAAAAAGACTGATTAAAAGAGAATCATAAAGTATATTTGTTTTTTCCAAACAAAATTATTATAGCCTGTCAATTTTTTCCCTGCAAAAGCCAGTTAAACATGAAGGTTTGAAATACTTAACAATCTACTGTGAGTCCTTTCCAGAAAGGAGTCACCAGTAGCGTTATCATCTTAAGTGGACTTACCTCCACGATACTACCCTAATAAAAATTTTCAAAAAATTAAAAATAAAAAAATTAGAAATTAAAAATTAAACAGAAAAAATAAGTAAAAATAGAAAATTAAAAAAATAAAAAAATCTTAAAAATGTAAAGTGCTCCCTAATCACTTTTTTCTTCTAGGAAAATATACATTGGGAGAACATATTTAGAGACAGCTATTTTTAATAGTAAAATGATCATACTGAATTACTACGTTCTGTATTACCTTATGAAAAGTCATCCCTGTCTTTCAGTCAAAGACAAGCATTTAGGGTTTTCCATTTAAATTTCTCTACAGTTATTAACGAAAGCTATAATAGCATTGTTTAATACTGTGTTCTAAAAGAATAAGTGTTTACGAACACCACAGAAAAAAACAACTGATTGAAATTGTTATTTCCAAGTCTTCAGATGGTAGACAGTCTTTTGCTAAAAAGCGACAAAATTTACAACAACTTGAAAACACCATGTCAGACTTAACTATTTCTGTCCTACATTAACAATACTACAACATTAAAATAAAAAAAACCCACAATTTTTAAGATGAAATAAGGAAAAGCAAATCAGTGAAAAAGACCATGACATAAGAGGTAAATGAAATGTAGGAGTAAGTATTGCTTATATGAAGGCAAAACGTTACACATTTCAGGCTAGCATGAAATGTTTGTGGGATTGCTTGATTTTTAGAAACAACTCATATACTGAATAATCTCTGCGGAAATTCCTTTCTGTCTGTACATGTAATTTGTAATGTTAAGATTTTCATAAAAAAACTGTGATTTACAATAGCTTATGGGATTCATCTGTCCTAATTTAGGCATCTAAAAGCTGGACCTGTAAACATAAGTCTGTCATTCTAATTTCTCTTTATAGACAAAGGAGAGAAAAGAACCCCAGAGCAATTCCCCCTCATCCTTGGATAACCACCTAGCTTAAGTCTGATAAACTATATTTAGAAACTTAATTTTTCCAACCAATATATATGCTGTATACAATATATAAGACATATATCCATACACACACATAGATAGGCACACACAATCACACACGGATTGATGAAAATGATCCTTGAATGTGTGACATTATTCTAAAACAAACACCATATTTTTATAATTAGGCAACATTTGTTTCACTATAAACCAATTTTGCAAACATAGACAATTACTATAAAATCTTTTATATAGGTGGTTCAGTAAGGAGGGAAGACATTTAAGAGTAGATGTTAACTTGTCTAATGTTGATACAGAATTAGAAGTTATCAACGTTATCGCAACAAACTTAGAATAAAGCAAAAACAAAAACCCAAACTCTCTCTAGGATCTTTAAGGGACATCACCCCAATTAACTTCTTACCTGTGCGCTGTTCTGAAAAAAAAAAATCTTACTTTTGTAAGGAAACTTACTATTTGTTTTCAATGCAATTGACAGATTAATTACTGTTGTGGTTTAGCCCCAGTCGGCAACTAAGCACCATGCAGCCGCTCGCTCACTCTCCCCCCCCCCACGGTGGGATGGGGGAGAGAATCGGAAGGGCAAGAGTAAGAAAACTCGCGGGTTGAGATAAGAACAGTTCAATAATTGAAATATATAATAATAATAATAATAATAGTAATAATAATAATTGCAATGAAAAGGAGAACGAGAGAGACTAACAAAACCCAGGGAAAAGAAAACAAGTGATGCAACTGCTCACCACCCGCCAACCGACACCCAGCCAGTCCCCGAGCAGCGATCGCTGCCCCCCGGCCAACTCCCCTTGGTTTATATACTGAGCATGACATCATATGGTATGGAATAGCCCTTTGGTCAATTTGGATCAACTATCTTGGGCTGTGCCCCCTCCCAACTTCTTGTGCACCTGGCAGAGCATGGGAAGCTGAAAAAGAAAGTCCTTGACTAGTGTAAGCACTACTTAGCAACAACTAAAACATCAGTGTGTTACCAGCATTCTTCTCGTACTAAATCCAAAACACAACACTATGCCAGCTACTAGGAAGAAAAGTAACTCTATCCCAGCCGAAACCAGGACAATTACTTAGCCATATGTGACTTGTATTAGCAAACTTTCCACAAGATTAAACTGCAAATAGTAACAGCAGCATATGAACTTGTGACCATCATACCCAAGCAAGGGGATATCAACTATATCCTCTTCTATTAAAAGGAGTAGTCTATCTTGAAGATCTTCTTCACTCTCAGGATAATATTCTACAAAAGCTGTAACTTGAAGTCCAGACGCAACAGGTTTTTCTGGATTTTCCACAACCAATTTAAACTGCAATTTAAAAAAAAAAATGCATAAATATTTTTTTAAAAATTGTTAAACATTTCTAGATTAAAAAACATATACATGTGGTTCATTTTCAGAAGAATATGCAGATTGATTTAAAATTCACAACAAACTTTAAAATATGCAGGATTTTATAAAATTTCTCTTTCTATTTACTGAAGTCCAGACTTTTTACAGTAAAACAGAAAGACAGAATGAAAACTAACCCATCAAATTACATGGAAGAGTTGGTTTAGCAAAATATCATTTCTAGCCTTTCCAAGAGAGCTCCAGCTTTTCCTACTGTTGCAATAAACCTTCTGAAACAACGCAAAATGAAGTCAGCTACTACTCAACACAGAATCTATTTAGTACCTGAGAAAGTAACAAAGATTAAGTCTCAGCCCAAAGCAGCAATGAAAGGAGACAGCATTAAGAGTTTTCTCTAGGTTTGACCAACATTCAGCTGACATCAACAGAAAGTCTCACCGTACATTGAAAACCTGCTTGGAAGGCCCATGGCACCTCCAATTTTGGGGGTCAAATGAAAGAGAAAAAAACAGAAGCAGCTGACAGAAAGCACCTTCTTCCTCTCTCAAAAAATAATTCTGGATTTGTTGTTGTCTGTAAGCACCTGTTGATATGAAAAACTCCCTACACACCTTTCCTTGAACAGAATACATGAGTAACCTACTAGCATGAAGTGGGAAATCCAGCAGTTCCCATGTTCCTAGAAAGGCCTCACAGCAAGGTATAGGGCTTCTCTGGTGTTTCAGTCTCCTTACAATTCATATCACTCTATGCACAATAGGCTTCTGCTCTATATAGCCAGTTTAATTAACGTTTATTTCTGAAAGAGAGTCATCCCAGTATTCTTTAAGTTTTCTGTTCTAATTTATGTTGGAAATATGCAAACATATAATTTACTACTTGTTGATTCTATTGTCTAGGCACCTCCTTCTATTCCTTCAAAATTTTCCTGGCAGTATAAACACTCAGCTAAAGGAAATTTGTTATGCAATATGCATCATGATTATGGGCTTGATTTTGAAAGAGTAGCCATGTTTTAATTTTGAGGTGTGTAAAATTTATGTCTTCTCTAAAGAGAATTAAACGGTCGTGCATATTCATTCTACACAAGGGAAAATGAATACAGTGTACTAAGAACTTTTAATGAAACCTATGGAAAACTGCTTTATGAGCTAAATTCCTTGAAAGGCATTTCTTGGCCATGCACTATGACAGCTCAAGGAAGGTTATTTTTCTGTTCTTGCACTCTATGAATGTAATGCCTCAGGAAATTTACAGATGAGTCATACGCTTCAGTGCCATGTAATCACAGATAGCAGCATAAGGCCTGAGAAAGAGAAAGAGCAACAGAACAGACCTTTCTGGAACCGAGCACGTGAAGTAGAATCTTGTCCCCTAACTGTCATATTGGTTGTCTCACGCACAATAGCATTAAAATACTCAGCAAAAGGCATGAGATACTTACAGAGGTAAAAACTCATAAATTATGACTGAGTAACCTTTTCTCTTTTCTAAAATTGACTCTGCCTTTCCACTTCTGGAGCACATGAAAAATTGATAAGGCTGATGAAAACTAACAAAACAGAATAAGCCCAGACCTACAAAATCAAGCACTCTCAACAGTTTCCAGTTCGTTCCAAAATTCTTCAGTTACAGTGTAATAAAAATCAAGCTGTCTACATCATGCAAATTTTAGGGAGGGATAAAAATATATACACAGTCTTGGCCACTCCTGCGCTCAAAAAGAAAGGCTGACTACTCAGATAGTGAAATTATCCATGGTATTTCAACTGTCCAACAATCATTTTCACGACTATCCCGTAATATACTTATTCATAGTTCAAGCTGCTGTAAAAACAAAGCAACATCAGCTTCTGTCCAAGATCCAATGCCAGTTCAACCCTTTGATCCTAATTTTGACATAATTAACAGATAATAAACTAGCTAGATGAAAGACCAGTATAAAACTACTAACCACAGCTAGGTTTTGCTGGGCTCGCATATGTTACAAGTCAAGGGCTAAACTGGTTAGAGTTGTAAAGATGCATTTGCCTTTAAAAAGTCTGGCTAGGCAATGATTTTTCCAGAACTAATCAGATGCTATTAATAGTAATCATACTATCTTGAGAAAAGGTTGTAAAACCCTGTTTTCTGAGAAAGCTCTCCACAAGCAAGCACCACAAATGGACTACTCCACTCAAAAAACTTAGAAGAATACAATCCAGAAATGAGGTAATAGAGCTATCAATCAGCCCTATGGAAATCCAAACAAAAACAATTGCAGAAGTTGTGCCCTTCAGCTGATCTGGAACAAATTTGTTGTTCACAGCATAGCAAAGGGATCCATTTCTACATAATGCTCCCTGAAATAACAAGGAACTCATGGGCTTCTTGATGGATAACATTTCTGGAGAGTGCAAAGCCAGCCAGCAAAGCTAAGCAGGATTTGTTACCAACAAGGGACTTGATGTAGTAAGACATACAAGAAAGTTAATTCACTTCTGTTGAAACTATGGATTTAACAAACAAGGAAGCTCTCTTCAAATTGCTCTTGACCTCAGGAAAATGTAGAACTGGGAAGATAGGAGTTCATTTCATTCTGACTTACAAGCTTCAAATGAGCAGCCTCATTTGAAGCTCTATATGAGAATATTTTTCAAGTATCATAGAAATGACACCTACATGTTCTCACAGGTGAGAACTGTGGACCAGGACTTGCTCCCTCCTTCAGAACAGTCACACAAGAAGCAATTCAGACAACTTTCGCTCTAAGAATTGCCTCAATCTTTCCAGTTTATCCAGTTATTCAACTATTTTATATTAATTTCCAATTCACTGGCAAATTCCAGTCAGTCTCATAAGCTGCTCAGGCATCCATGGTAGCATTTGCCATTTGCAGTAGCTGAACGCAGACAAGCATTTACACCTGCCCAAGCAGCCTCTTACAAAGGACCCACCTAGCTGGGCAAACCTGTGGGCAGACATCCTCCCACGAAACTGCAGAAAATAAAAGCGGGGCCTGGAGATGCACTTTTCCTCTGGCAATGTTCTGCGCCAGGAGGGCCTGGCAAGCACAAAGCAAACAGGCGCACCAGTTCCTCAGGGCAAGCCCGGGAGGGAAGGATACAGACCCACGGCACTCGGGGAGGGCTGGGGTGTTCCCACGAGGCACCACCGTTCTTCACGCACGCTGGAGTGGTGCGAGGTGCTGTACAAACACAGAACCGGCACCTGACTCGTAGAGAGAGGCAAGCCTCGACGACAATACCCATCCCCAGCCGGGCCGGGGGAGGGGGCAGACGCTCCCCGCCGCTTCCCACCCGGCCACCCCTCACCTGAGGCCGGCGCGGCGGCAGCAGCTGGAGGCGACAGCTCTCCAC
Organism: Balaeniceps rex; assembly: GCA_013401315.1. Lineage (NCBI taxonomy): Eukaryota > Metazoa > Chordata > Aves > Pelecaniformes > Balaenicipitidae > Balaeniceps > Balaeniceps rex. The sequence continues at coordinate 73,629 of VYZW01001336.1, read as the reverse complement.
CCGCCGGTTCTGGACGCTGAGCGCGGCGCGGTAGCGGCCCCCCGGCACCGCGTCCCTGAAGCGCAGTTCGGCCGGGGCGATGCGCACCCCAGCCACGTCCCGCCACCCACCCGCCATGGCCGCCGCCGCCGCCTCCTCACCCGGGCCGCCAGCGCGGCCTGGAAACGATCGCTTAGCAACGGACGCAGGACGCTGATTGGAAGCAAAAGAGCGGCGCTTCCAAAACCACCAATCGGAACAGGAGAGTCGGGGTCGAGGCGGGGCGAGCGGCCCGGTCCGGCTCCGTTCGGCGCGGGTAGAGGAGGCGGCGGGTCTGGGTGTCCCCGGCAGCGCGGTGTAGTTGCCCAAAGGAGGGATTTTTAGCCCGAAGCTGTGGCGTTTCCTTGTAGTATCCCCAGGCGTGAAGCCTGAGCCCGCCCTGCTGCACCCTCGCACACTGCCGATTCGGCAGGTGCAGGGGGCCCCGGTTGGCAGGGCTGTTGGGGCAGGTCAGGCAGGAGCTGGAAGGAAATAAAAATTCCAGATCCGCTGGGTTTTGGAAGCACACCGAAATGGCCACATCCCTTTGGCCTCTATTTACAAGTAAAGAGATACCTGAGCTGATGCCTCCCTGTGGGGCTAGGGCTCAGGCTTGGGCTTGTCCTGCATGGTCCCTGTTGTTCACCTGAGGTGTTTTCCTGCTACAAGTCCCTCTCCAACAATGGCCCAGGACAGTGAAGGGTGATACAAACATGGATGCTCTTCCTGTCCTGGGTTTCTTAAAGTAAAGATGGATTAAATTGAAATTAAAAATGACCTGATTTCTCTATGGGCATGCATGTTAATCACGGACATGGTCTACATAGAACCAAAGCAGGGCACTAACACGCTTGTTTGTTGGTGGGAAGCTCAGTGTCTGCAGTGCCAGTGACTACACTAATAATTCATTGAGTGCATTTATTGAGTGGTGAAAGATGTGTTCCTGTTCTGCATCCCCATGCCCTCCTATGCTGTAATTTAAGTGGTAAAATGAAGTTGACAAGAATCCAGCACTTAGGCAGACTTGGGAGGTAGATAATGGGCCCTGTGCTTTGCTTTGATGTAGCAGAAGCAAGGAGGGGGGAGCAGCACACACAGCGTGCGCACAGAACCTCAAACGTCAGTTTTGATTAACCCAAAATGTTTTGCCTTGGGTTACTTCATCCCGTGAAAGTGCATGAGGACTCAAATTATTTATATTTTAAAAGTCAAATGTGAGAAGCTGCAAACATTGATGGGACAGTTCAGAACTACTAAGTACAAAAAGGGCAAAAAGTCTATTTTTAATGGGTCAAGAAACCTAGAGGGAGCAAGGAGAGAGGAGAGCCTTTGTTTCTGTTGCTGGGGAAGGACTCTGACAGGTCTTTTTGTCCCTCTTAAAAATTCAGGTGATAGCTACCCATCTGTAGATTACTGAAGGATGAGTGGGAATACGACATTGCAAGCACTAAGGGTAAAATCCAGGCATCTGAAGGGAGTTCTTTGGGAAGACTACTTGAATCTGGTTTATGGTAACATGATCCTACTTAACTGACACACCAAAAAAAAGAAGAAAAAATTAAAATAGAAGATTACCTTATCAAAGAATTAAACTCCCTCTGCTTTTTCACTAGAGAACAGAGAACACACCTACATAGTTTCTCTGATCCTTGAATGAATTATTTAAGAAAGTCAAGGGACACAAGGTCAGACCTAAGAAATATCTGTTCCAAAGAAAGAGAAACCTTTGAGACTTTATACAGACATCATGATGGTGCCAAAAAGTCACAAGCTCATTAGTTTATCTTACTTTGGGTTATTCCTCAGTTTTCACATTAAAGTAACGTGGAAATGTTCTATCTTTCTGATCACACATTCTGGTACTTGGAAATAATCAAATTCAAAAGTGAACAACTAACTAGTTCAGAGAAAATGTCAAATATGTCACTTATTATATACTATTTCATCGCCAAGTAGTCAGTCACAAACTTATTTTTTCCATTCCACTGAGAACTGTAGCAGCATTTAATATTTTTAGCAAAACTATTAGAAACAAAAATTGCTTATGATTTTTCATTTCAGTTCAGACCTTGCTGGAGTACGAGAGGATCCTCGGAAGGTCCCTGCCCTCCCTACTCCTTCTGACCTTCCTGGTGTCCTACATTCCCGTCTGTCTCCTGGTCAGGTCACTAGCCTTCATTCTACTAACCGAGCTCCATGTGGGGCTATATGAGAAAACCTGACCTGGGAAACAATCCAGGGTGAAGGCACTCATACAAGCACCTCTTTTTTGGTGTCGCTGGAGGAGGATTGCCTTTAGCAAGATAATTTCTCGGCTTCAGTTTAGAGCACTAATTCATAAACAGCTGAAGCAGCACTGTTGACAGGGTGGTAACTGACATTGTGAGCGGAGGCTGAAGCAAGCAGCAGAGACAGAATCTTTAAAAATCAATTCTGTCATAAAAGAATTTGTAGCAAAGTACACTGGCCTTACTTTCACTTGATTCAATGTAGATATGTCCATACAAGATTTTTATCAATTTAACCAAATTTTTAAAAAACAAATTTTAACTGGGATTTAGCTTGCGTATAGAGGAGCCAAGTTCTGCATTAAAAGACTCCTGATCTCTCTGAAATAGTTTGGCTAGACTCTCTTCCTCTTCTGCAAACCATTGTACCCAAATGCTTACTATTGCCATCATTATATCTCATTATGAAACATTAGATAATGGACTCTGCTCCTTCCTTTCCTCAACTTATGCTGGCTTCATAAAATTTTTTTATTGGTCACCTAATAATCGTCCCCAAAGAGAAAACTGTTGTAAAGGAACAGGTATACTTTGTTTTGATGACAGAATCCTTTATAACTAATGCTAGGGTATGGATTATGCATACTCTTTCTCCTTTATCACTAAATAATATGACCGACCACATTAAATGTGATTTTACTTCTGCAGAAATCCATGCTATTTTACAGTGCGGTAACTTGCACAATTCGCATTGGATTCACCTTAGCAGTATCAGATGCTGAATAGTAAAGCTTCACAGCAAACTTCTCAAAATTGTATTATAGTCATCGAGTGAAGAGTATAACCTCACATAAATCTCCACCACACCTGAGTTTCTGAGTCGCTTCCAACTTTTATAAGCCAGACTTTCCAGACCTGAAACTTGTTTGACTATCCACTGATTTGACTATCCTCCCAGGTTCCAGACAGAAAACCGGAATAGCATGGTTAGTTCTTTCCAGTTAACAGACAAGGCTAATTTGTTTAAAATGAAATAGGCCCCAGCTTGTTCAGAACTATCCTGGGGCCATGGCCAGGTAAAACGAGATGAAGAATCAGAAAGCCATCACCAGTCTGTTTTCCCCTGCTACACAGGGGAAAACATTATTAGAAAACATGCATTAGAAAACAGCAAGACCTGCGATGATGGTCCTACCTGCCCATGTTCTGAACGCAGGTCAAAGATGCTTGTGCACCTACTGAGTCATCTATGAGATCAGAAGTAGCTCTCACTCATCCAGGACTCTCTAAAAACACAGACAAATTGCTTCAGAAAGTATTCAAGAGGTTAGAAAAAGGGGCAGTTAAAATGATCATAAGGGTGGTTTATTTGACAGTAATTCAGCAACAAGAAATGACAGTGATAGCTGAGATAATTAAACTAATTTGAACAAACTGCACTAATTTGAACTCATGCCGCACTTCGTTGCTGGAATCTGAATCCAGAGGAACTGTGATTTGAACTGTGAAAGCTGACCTATTTATTCTACTTCAGGAGGAATAAATATATTTAGAATATACTAGAAGGAAATAGGGCCACTTACTGGTAAAACAAATAAAGTGTTTGTATTTTTATATCAGCTTTTAGGAGTCAGAAACAGACAAAGTCCAAATAATGATGACTAATAAGACATATTCCTTTGCATTTAATCTTGCAAATTGCTGTGTTTAATGGAAAACGAGAATGTTCAAAATGACAGATTTGGGCTCTAATTCTCTCTAAAGGTCTCTTCACTAAACAAAGCATTCTGTGAGAAGCAGAACTAATGAAGATTTTAGTGCGTCTTTTTGCTCAATGAAACCATCAGTCTTCACAAAACGTGTAAGAATTGCCAATCTCTGAGACCACCTTCCTTCTCAGATTGAGTTGAAAGGAGCAGGACCAAAATTATTGAAAAAAGGGAGCAACAGAGAGATTGTCAGTTAGACAAGGCAATCACAAATGCCTTCCCTTTTTTTTGTTTTTAGAGAGACTGTAGAAATTGGTAAATGTGTATTGGATTTGCGTGGCAAGGTTTTGGTGGGGGGCAGGGCTGCAGCGGTGGCTTCTGTGAGAAGATGCCAGAAGCTTCCCCTATGTCTGATAGAGACGCTGGCTAAAGCTGAGCTAATCAGCGACAGTGGTAGCACCTCTGTGATAACACATTTAAGAAGGGGGAACTTGGACCGGAAACAGCTGGAGTGAGGAGTGAGAATATGTGAGAGAAACAACTCTGTAGACACCAAGGTCAGTGAAGAAGGAGGGGAGGAGGTGCTCCAGGCACTGGAGCACAGATTCCCCTGCAGCCCCCGGAGGAGACCATGGGGAAGACCATGGGTTGTCCCCCTGCAGCCCACGGAGGTCCATGGTGGAGCAGATATCCACCTGCAGCCTGTGGAGGACCCCATGCTGGAACAAGTGAATGTGCCTGAAGGAGGCTGTGACCCGGTGGGAAGCCCATGCTGGTGCAGGCTCCTGGCAGGACCTGTGAACCTGTGGTGGACCCACACTGGAGCAGTCTGTTCCTGAAGGACTGCACCCCTTGGAAAGGATCCACACTGGAGCAGTTCATGAAGAACTGCAGCCCGTGGGAAGGACTCACATTGGAGAAGTTTGTAGAGAACTGTCTCCCATGGGCAGGACCCCATGCTGGAGCAGGGGAAGAGTGTGAGGAGGAAGGAGAGGCAGAGACAACGTGTGATGAACTGATAGGAACCCCCATTCCCTGTCCCCCTGTGCTGCTCCAGGGAGAGGAGGTAGAGAAATCAGGAGTGAAGTTGAGCCCGGGAAGAAGGGAGGGGTGGGGGGAAGGTATTTTAAGATTTGGTTTTATTTCTCATTACCCTACTCTGACTTTTGATTGGCAATAAATTAAATTAATTTCCCCGAGTCGAGTCTGTTTTGCTTGTGATGGTAATCGCTGAGTGATCTCCCTGTCCTTATCTTGACCCACGAGCCTTTTATCATATTTTTCTCCCCCTGTCCAGTTGAGGAGGGGGAGTGATAAAGTGGCTTGGTGGGCACCTGGCGTCCAGCCAAGGTCACCCCACCACAAAATGAAAAACCGGTATCATAAATACATACAGTCTCCATTATTTGGCAATATGCTTTAGGGCTCCAAGAGCCACACGCTGAGCTATTATGTGTATCTACAGAGCAGAAGCAGAGTGATTTTGTCAGTGTAATCCTTCAGTTTAGCTAAACAGCCTGACTAGGAGGGAAGTATGACGTTAGCATACAACTGCTGTAACATGACAGTACTGATTTGGGGACCAAGGCTAGTACCGGCACACAGTGCTGAGCTGAACATTTTTGTCTTACAAGCTCACAGCAGTTAGTCCAAAGTTTTTGCACCAGACTCTATATAACAAGTTACAAATGTGCCCTTTGTTTCCTGCAGTCTGCTCCAATGGAAACGCTTTCTGCATCTGGCACCTTTTTTAGTCACAATTTGTGAAAACATCCTTGTTCATGAAAAATTTAGTAACTCTAAAAGCATCCATATCCACTCACGGATTTCATGTATTAGACAAATATAGTAATTTCTGGGTAGAAAGAAGAATCATTGAACCACACTGAGAAACATGATGAAGATGTATGTTTCTGAGCTGGGCAGATCACCTCTGATCAAAACAGAACATAACTATGGGGAAACTGCATATATATACAGATAATAGGAAATTCAGATAAGGGGTAGCTCTGAAAAAGTCTCATATAAATCAGGGGTTCTTTAACAGCTGTCTGTGGCTTTTAAAGACTCCCATAAAATCATGATATTTACCATGTTGAACCAGAGCAGCAGACTTTCCAGGCTGATATCAAGATGTCAACAGCTATTGGCATCAATGAATCAATATTAAATTTCCACTATTCACAACTAAGATGCGATTTCCTAAAGTTACTAATGGTGGGATTCATCTTGCCACACTTCAGTGATATAAAATCAATGTTTAGTCTAAGCTTCCACTATGGTTAGGAGTGAGATAAGTACCTCCAGAGGATGATCATCCCCCTCCCCTTACATAGGTATTTAAAATAGAATTCCATATATCACATTGACATTATGCAGGTCTCCTGCTACTTAGTTACTTAAACAATTTCAGGAATCTTTTTCTTAGGCAGTAAAGATAAAGTTATTGAGGACCATGTTCAGATATTAGTGAATTTATTTTCTTTTGCCTGAAAATTACCGCCTAATCATTTTGTGGTACAATTATGTGTATTTTTGTTATACATGTATCTTTTACATTTTATATGCAATTTTTCCAACTTACTTCCTTAGAATCCAAGTGCTTAGTAAAATAAATTAAATTTGCATTGTGACTGTCTGGAGTGTCAGATCACTCCCTGCTTTTCAGCTTTTTAGGTACTCAGCCTTCTGAGCTGCTTGATGTTTTTATTTCCTTGATTTCAATTACAGTTGGAAACCATTACCAAACAGATATGTCTATACACTTTAAAAGCAATCAGACTATGGTTCACTATAACCTTCTATGGTTACTCGTTGCATTATCAATCCACTTTGCCTGAAAATACTACCCTCAGTCCTCATGAATGTCATCGTAGCTTGTTGCATCATGCTAGGAGAGCTCATTTGTCTTCATAAGTTACAGATGAAAGGATAGTACCCAATTTAGCTGGGTCCTTATCCAACGATGGCCTTGGAGATCAATAGCAAAGCTTCAGAATTGCATTAAATGGGAATTAGGACAGAATGTATCTTGCAGAGTATAGGAGATACATACTCTGGGGAATTCATGCTACTCAGTAGGTTAATGATGCATTGTGTCAACATATGCTTTCTTTTATGAATTTTACACTGATTTTTTTCAGATTGCTTTTTTAACATTTCTTCCCACACTAGGAAAAAAGGAGAAACATGGATGTTCAACTGACCTTCACTATTCCATTCATTATTTTATATATCTCTATCCTAATATTTCTTGCTCAGCTTAATCCTGTGTTTATGTATTTTTTCTTCAGTTGAGGGTTTCTCCATGCTATTTGTTTTCCCTTTTCTAGTCACCCACTATTTTTAAATGCTGTGGTCTACCTGTAAATCTATCTGTAGATACTTTTCTTAATGCAGTTTAATATCCTGTCTGTATTGATATTTTGCATAAAGCAGACATTACATTGATTTCTTCTTGCTGACATCCATTTCTCTTTCTGAATGATCATATCAACATAGAGGTTCCACAGGTCTTCAGCTCCTCCTTTCAACATGCAGTACTTTCACCTTATCTACATTTCATTTCACCTGCCATCATGTGGCCTAATTTATCAGCTACAGATACAGCATGTTTATTCATTATAGTAGTATAGATATGTTTGTATTTTAGGCTACGTATGATGGGCATTTTGCACTTTCTAATTTTTCATAGCCTTAGTGACAAGCATTTAATATAACAGGGAAAAAAAAAAGGCAGGCTTGCAGGTAAGATACTCATTGAGACTCGAGAGTTGACATCATTTTTTTAACTTGGCAATAAACTCTCTTTCAGCAATTTCATTAAGCACCTATACAGTATACAACAAAATTACATCCATCAGTGCTGTAAGACAAGAACAGAAACAAGCAATGCATAATAAAAGCAATTACCCAGTGGGAATAGAGGTCACCAGTATTACCAGTCTTGAAGGCTATTCACACAGAGCTAATAGTCTGGGGAACTATTGAGAGCTGAATCTCATTTCTTCAGTACTTACTAGTTTCTATTAACTGAAGAGGGATCCGTGTTCCTGAAATTACAGAAACTGTGGGAAAATATCCTAGATTAATTCATAGCTGGAACAAGTTCATGTGTCTTGCATGTGAAGACGTCCTCTCAATGGTGAGCTTCCACCACTGCAACATCTACCACCTGCTGTAACAACTATTACCTTTCTATCTTGCTAAAGGTTCTCTGAAAAGTGGGTGGATATGAAAGCTAAGCCACACGGGCTAAGTACCATGTAAGGCAGAATAGTAGAAAACATCAGAAATGCTTTGCCTGATCATGAAAAAAGCACACAGATTCTGCTTTAGCATTGGCTGTGTGCTGAAATGCCTGCAACCCTGCAGCAAACAGTGCAGCCATTTTATGGCAGTACAGCAGGTGGTTGTTGTGGTTTAACCCCAGCTGCCAACTAAGCACCACCCAGCCGCTCGCTCACTCCCCCACAGTGGGATGGAGGAGAAAATCAGAAGGGTAAAAGTGAGAAAACTCATGGGTTGAGATAAAGACAGTTTAACAGGTAAAGCAAAAGCTGCGCACGCAAGCAAAGCAAAACAAGGAATTCATTCACTACTTCCCACCAGCAGGCAGGTGTTCAGCCATCTCCAGGAAAGCAGGGCTCCGTCACGCGTAACGGTTACTTAGGAACACAAACACCATCACTCCAAACATGTCCCCCCACCTTCTTTCTTCTTCCCCCAGCTTTATATGCTGAGCATGACATCATATGGTATGGGATGGATATGACATCATATGGTATGGTCAGTCGGGGTCAGCTGTCCCAGCTGTGTCCCCTCCCAACTTCTTGTGCACCCCCAGCCTTCTTGCTGGTGGGGCGGTGTGAGAAGCAGGAAAGGCCTTGATGCTGTGTAAGCACTGCTCAGCAGTAACAAAAACATCCCTGTATTATCAACACTGTTTTCAGCACAAATCCATAACATAGCCTCATACTAGCTACTATGAAGAAAATTAACTCTATCCCAGCCAAAGCCAGCACAGTAGTGCTCAAACAACCCCGGTTTCCCAGAGCACCCAGAGAGTGGGACGCTGCTTTCCAGAAGCAGCCCTCAGTGGTTCACTTCTCTGAGGCCCAGTGCTGTCCCAGCCAGTAAATCATGCTCAAAATATTAATTGAGCAAGCCATGATGAAAGCGTATTTTTACTTAATAATTTTGTAATATGTATATGCCTAAAACTGTAGACATGTTTACAGTGAAAATTAAAACACATTAAATTGACAGTGTCTCCTACAGAATTCTTTCTTCCACCCAAACAGAGAACCATCTGTCTCTGTGCAGGCAGATTTCATATTTTGAGGGAGAAGGTGTGATTTTGTTGGCTTCACCTGGGCACTGTGTGGCCTCTCCTGCAGGTCAGCAAGTTCAGTGTGCATTTTGGAAATGCAAGAGGTTCCAAAAACTTTACAGCTGCTTTACTATAACTGAATACGCCTCTATCTCTGAGATCTAACTGCTTAGATATTTGGTGAAAGAAAATGTATAATAAAATTATTTGCAGGAGCACTATAAATTCCTAGGAAATATTGAAACAACCAAAATAAGTTCTTCTTGGACTTCATAAATAGTGCAATCTGACTTACAGGTGAGAGGCATTTCCAATTAGAAAAAAAAAATCCCATTTAAGAGCTACAAATGTAATTTAGCAGGTTAATTAATAAATACTTTGATCATACCTTGATGAATCTGCTACAGATAGCAAAAACCAGTATCTTTCAGCAATCTGCTGAAAGTGGATCCACATCTGCTCTCATGAGTCCTACTTGTCATGGCAGTGCAGCAGGGGACAGACCTGCTATGGGAGGGCAGGAGAGGGAGTGAGGGGGAAGGAGGAGGAGGAAAGGCGAAGACAAAGGTCTTTGTACCTGCTGGACATGCAGCCAGGCACTTGTCCATACACACTGTGAGCTACTGTGGTGTGATCTTCTAATATTTGTATTTCTTTCAATAAAACCTTAAGTTTAGCAGTGTTTGTTTCTTATGTCTCCATGTGTTTTCAGAAATGATCTGTGTAACAGCCAATGCAGTTACCATACACAGTTTCTGCAGAGTTTTCTTGACAAACGTTTCAGGGTCTCGAATTTTCAAAATAAGCACAGTATTTGAGGAGAGTGGTTTTACACTCTTCTCCATTCTCGATTGTTAATGAACCCTGTTTCAGGATTTGTCTCTTATTTTGCACAAATCAATGGTACGCAGATCATAACTCTCCATCGGTCCTAAGAGGAGGCACTTAGCTGAGCCTATCAGCCACAAGAATGGTAATGCACCAGGGTTGCATGAGTTATTTCTCATTTGTCTTCCCTTGCAGGCCTCCCAGCACTGAGAACAGCTGTGCACTGAGCTGCAGAGATCAAGAAAGCTCCTATATTTATGACAGTGCTCTTCTTTTCTCTGTTGCCAAAAGAGTGGTCAGATGTAGCATAGCAATTTATACTGCTGAATTCCATTATCACAATATTTTTATATTTTTGGCCACATTCTGAAAATAAATTCATCTGGCCAATGCCATTATCTGTTAAGGAAGTATAACAACATTTTAATACTGATTTTAAATTCACTATATTTGAATTAGCTGTTTATATTTCACAGTGGCATAATTTAACTCAAATTCAGCTTTCAGCAACCACTGGAATATTTACCCACAAGTTCTTACCCACAGGGCTAGAAGCCAGCTTACAAAGTTTTTCAAGTTTCTAGCCAAGGACACAATCAGCATTTCTTTATGATAACATCATGAGGCCAGCACTGCTCCATCATCCTATAGAGCTTCAGGTGCCCAACTATCCACAGTATTTAACACATCTCTTGTTACATCTTGTCACAGATTTTGAAGCATTTCCTGATAGTCAGCAAAGTTGGTTTTTCATAGTTGTCAGTGACATTTCATACCATTTAAGACAAAAAGGTCCTGTGATCATCTAATTAGACTTTCAGCAATGTAAAAGCCTTGTGATTTACCAAGATCTAATTGCTTATTTAATTCCAGTAGCTGGAGTTGTACTAAAATTTGTCCTTTAGAGAAACATCCCATCTTGGTATAAAGATCTCTAGTTCTGATGTATTTAAATTCTTTGGTTGGTTCAACTAGCTAATTATCCTTATCTTCCCAGTGGCTCATTCACTGTACTGTCCTAGATCAGAGTCCCTCATCTATGGACAAACTCACTATGTCTCTAAATCCAAGATCTGTGGCTGCAAATAAAGATGCTGTCACTAGTATAGAGGTAATCAAAGACACCAAGAGAAGTTTTATTGATACTTTGAATAGTAAGTAGATGGTTGTTCTGGCATTTGAAATACATTACTGGAATTCCAGAAATCTGTAATTAGCCTTATCTTAGCTATATTCAGTCTCCACTTAAAATCTAAAAAGTTAAGGGCACATAAGCGTAGAAATAGTCCAGTAACATGTAGTTAAAATACAAACCCATATTCCAGATACGCAGGACATTAAGATATAAGCAATCAAAAGTCTTTGTTGTTTCTGAAGCATTTAAACACTATAGATGAAAGATCAACAAATATAAATGTGAATGTAAAAAAAAGTTAAAAAAATACCCAACTTTTCTTCTCTCTCCCACATTACCAAGATCACAACTGAAGCATAGTTCGGGGTGGTTTCAGCTGAACATACTAGGGAAGTTTGCTGGAACTTTTGGGACAAAGTCTTTGAAATGTCTGAAACAACTAGAAAACATTTCACACATTGCTACAACAAAACAAGTAATGAAGAATAATAAAACATTTCAAAAGGCTAACGTGAAAATATTTATGCAATAAGGGAAATAAGAGCTGTAGGTCATTAGGTGCAGTTTAGAAAGATGCGGAAGACAAATTCATACATGAAATATAGCAGACTGAGAAGCTGGAATAGTTGAACAAATATGTATGTTATTCAATATATAAAACAATAAAAGAACACATTAATACTTATTAGTCATTAAGGTCAATGCTAACAGTAAAGCGTAAATAAGAGTTGGATTATTTAACTGGCAGATTTGTAGTAGATTGAAGAGTTTGTTAGGATGCGGGCTTATGTTCATTGCAGTTGCCTTAGTTTCTCTAGATTAGCACGTATGGTTTTCTAACAGTGGAAAAAATTGAGGATGATGGCGTAGTCTGGGCAAAACGTTACTGGTCATTGACAATTCATAGTTGTTTGGGAACAAATCCCTGACAGCAAAGGTTGTTAGCGCTGGAGGCAGTGGAGCATCCTGATGTAGGGCGCTGACTGCTCCATTGTCACCTGAGAGGTAAAGGAGAAAGGGAAGGAGTTGAAAAAGGCATGGATGAGACAGCCAGGTACAGACCATGGGCTTTAAATGATACCTGGGGAATGGCTCCCTACCATTCCCCACTGCAACTGATCTTGCGCTATGCTGAGCCTATGCTTGTAGATCCTACAGAGATTTAGTCCTGGTAACTGCAGTTTCCACAACAAAGCCAAGCAGCTGCTGGTGGAGCTAAGCTGTCAATTTTACTGCTGAAAACTGGCTTCTAAAAGATTCAAAGAACGTCCTTATCTGGAGGTGCTCCAGATGGGTCACAGAGAGTGAGGTGCCGTGATATTGGCATCCTCTCAAGGGTCCAGAAGAGTCTGAGGTACAGAAACAGCTGAGTAGCTGCCCAGCTGGGGAGGTGACTCAAGGAGACCAGGGAAGCAGCCACCTGTAGGCAGCAACACCCTGACTCAGGCAAATACTATGTAAAACAGCAAAAAGGGTAAAATTGCAGAAATACTACTGCATTCAGCTAAAAGGGACTGAGGAATAGAATCTACAAGTATACTTTTTCCTCTGTCAAAAATGTGTAGGGGCTGTACACAGCCTTCTCTATCATGATCTGGTGGCCTGCATTCAAACACAAAAGATTACATAAGTTATTTAGTCTCTCTGAATAAGGGCAGCTCTTTGTAGCTGCTCTGTGCCTTTGCTCTCAATGAGTCATTTTTAGGAAGGCAGATTATGCACATTGTTTGACAACAAGCTTCTGAAGACAGCAGTTCTTTCATGTCAGCTATATCCTGCTTAGATCAGTAGATTAGACTAACCCATGACTGTCATTTAGTAACAGTTAAAGGTTTTTCAGCGAGTTAAAAAGAAAAGGGGACATCTTTCACCCCTAGATTCTAAAAGGGAGTCCTAGAATTGGCATTATTTCTTAGAAATCTAGATATTGAAAATCTGTAAACATTTTTGCAAAAAACATGAGTTTGTATTTTAAAACTGAATGACTAAATACAGCACATACTTCAAAAGGCCTTTTTGTAACTCCCTAGAAACAGCATGTTACAAACAAAAAGCAAACAAAGAACCCTCAGATATCTCAACTTACTCTTCTACAAATGAGAAAGACAATTTCAGAAAGGCATGGACTTACATAAAATAAAAAAAAATGTCTGCCTTTACTTTTTCAGGCCATCCTGTCATTATCTATGCGGCAATCAAGCTGCAGCATCCACTGGGGTTTCACAGCTGTGAACGCTCAGAGTACGGTGATCCTTCTCTCTGCTTGTCCTTACTCTTTGTCTTTGTTACCTAATAAAACTGATTATTTCATCCTCAATATGACCCTTTGAAAATTGTCTTTGTAAGTTATGGCCCTCTTTGTTAGCTATGACCCTCCTACCTATCTTTGACAAACTCACTGCTTTTAGATCTGTCCCTCTATGAATTACTTTTTTAATTTACCTTTCTCAAGTTGATTTTCTTTCTGCCTGAGTTACCCTGTATCTTGTTTCTTCCTTTTGATTTTTTCTAGTTGTAAGATTTAATATTTGTCTGATTCACTATTCTGTATTCACTTGTCATCATTCTTTCCGATTGTCATTATTTTGTAAGTTTTCTTTGTCATTCGGCAATTTATTTCATAGCCCAGCCTGCCCAGAGCAACATCTTTTTGATTCATTTGTTTCCCATTTATTTTTAATCTTTTCTTCTCTTTCCTCTCCATGACTCACTCTGTGTTTCCCATACTTTGTGCTTTTATTGTATTTGTAGCTATTTTTCACTTGTTCAGCATCAGCTACTGGAACTTTCAAAGGCCGTGAATAGAGAGGCAGCTTCTGTGCTGAATGGGATGATGTCAGCAATGCAGCTCCTGAAAGCACATTTCATTCCACTGGCTTGTTAACAATTAGGAATCACAAAACAAATTGGTCTGTTACATCTGTAAGATATAGCTCTTGAATTTGTCTCCTGCAATTTGTTTCAACTTTATTCCACTTAAATCTTGCAATTATATGGCAAATTGGTATAGCTGTTCAAAACAAACACATTGCATGATCCTGCAAGAAACAATTTAATGGCAGCCAGTGATCATGAAATCACCACTTTAAATTAATTAGTAAGTCAACATCATTGCAGTTTGCAAAGCAATCCTTTTTACTTTCAGTTTTGGGAATATCTTTCATACTTCGCAGCAATGAGGGTTAATTTCAAAGTACCGTGTCAGCATTGCAAGAGTAACTACTGTGTGAATTTGGCGTAATGCTGCTTTAATTTCAAGCATCAGAAAACCAACAATATTAATTCTCCATTACCTCTCTCTATTGCAAGTATCATTTAATAAAGGATAGATGTCCTCTTTTTCTGTCCTACTCAACCTCTTTGATTTTAGTAGGGTTTCTTCCAGCTCTAACAATCACATCCTATAGCACGCCTTCCCAGTCGGTTCAGTTTTCTGAATATCACCATGATATATGACACTATATACAAGAGATATATGTGAGAGAGATATATGTTCTGCGGCAATTCAAGATTGACTACTTGAGCCTTAGTAGGAAATTAAAAAAATATTCTGTCCCAGAATTTCAAGAAAGGATCACAGCCGTTGGTGTGATTTATAAGATAATTGAATGGTGCTTTCCAATCCAATTTCTTATGTAATACTTTTACTACAGTTTATTCATAGATTATTTCCTTTGATGACAGTATTAGATCTTGTAGTCTGATTTACATTCTAGCACAGGCTTTTAAACTTTACATAAATAGTTTTGTAGAGGCCAGTAACTCCTAAAGAAAATTTCTATCATGTCTTCCAAGAGATATCCACCACGGATTTTATAACATCAACAGTGGAAACCTAACCTCGTTTGACAATTGTTCTTGTTGTTTATCAGCCTTGCTGTTAAAAAAGTAACAAAATAAAAATGTGCCCAATTTGTACTTTGAATATTTTTGGCCTTAACAATCAAGCACAGATTATTGTTTTGCTTGGTTCCACTGAGAAGCCTTTATTGTTTAGTGTTGTTTTCCTTTGAAAGTGCTTATACACTCTTATAAGGCCACCTTCTATTTGATAAGTTAAAGAAGTCCAACTTCTTCAGCATCTCATGGTGTATTTTAGTGGATGGGCTATTTCTGATGAACATCATCTAATTTAGCACTGCCCACATGTTAACCATCATGTTGCAAAACTCTGTCAGATGTTGTGTGTCTTCGTTCAGTGCTCAACTCACTGGTTTAATGCATAATGTCTCCTGGACATATACTTTGTGTTCTTTGCGTTGCTGTAAGGTAAGACAATCTTGTATCCAGGAACACACAGAGGTGTCGCAGTGGTGAGTATGTTCCTGAGGAGTGTGAGAGTAGCAAACCAAATGAAAATATCTGGCCTTCATCCTATATAGGTCAGGAATGTACACACACACACACATATATATATATAAAAAGAACTCATTTGAAGGCACCAGTATAAAATCTTGTTTGAGAGATTATATAAATATATACAAATCTCTTTTGAGGGCACCAAAAATCTTGACTGACAGAACTAAGGAGAAGTGTTCAGGGGCACTGATGCATTGACTATGCAACAAATATGCCTGCTACAGTAAAATATTTTCTTCAACCTCAGAGTCATTTTGTGATTCTTCTCTGCTGCTTTCTGCTCTCTGTTCTTTCAACTATCTGTTAAAAAGCATTGATAGCACAACTGCATATACTAGGAATTTTGTGTATAAGTGTAAAACCATCTCCATATTCCTCACTTATAGTTCTGGTTTTTATGCACCATAAACTTTTTGCTTCAGCAAATCATACAGGGAGACCATGCTGCCTCTCTACTAAAACCTCTCATTGTTTTCCAGGACACAGACTCTCTCCTGTTAAGTAAGACTTACAGTCTTATTCCTCGTCATGTGTCCTTCTAGCAGTTTGTGTTAAAGTACAATGTGTTTCATTGAGCTCAACTTTCTGCCTTGTAATCCAGAATACTCTGTTTGGGTGACTTGGTTTTCACACTTTTTACCACTTTGGTCCATTCACAAATGTTAACACCACTGATTTTATTTTTTACTTATTTCTGCTAATGGATTGAAAATGATGAGGAACTCAGAGCTGATGAAAATGAAGCTGATTAAGAACTAGGACTAATCACTAGAGAACCTTCCTAAAAATGTCATCATCAGTAATAACTCCCTGCTGAGAAGTACTCTTTGAGTCCTGTGAGCCAGTTCTTAATCCATTTAAGATGTACTTTACTGATACCACATAGTCCTAACATTTTTATCAGCATGTCATTTATAGTAAATCAAATGCTTTACAGAAGGGCATTATGTACTTACTTTTATCAACTGCAATTGTAAGAAGGAAATCAAATATATTTGACAAAGCTTATTTTTCATAAAATCATGTTTACCAAGCTTAATTATAAACCCTTCTCTTTTAATTTTTTATCAACAGAATCTTTATCATTTTTCCACTGTTTTGCCAAGAATTGATGTTATCTAGCAAGCCTCCTGTTACCTTCTCTTCCCCCTTGAACATTTTGAATACTCATAAAATATTAGTATGTTTTCGATCTTCAGAATCATCCACACGCAAAGACTTATTCAAACCTGACATTTGCAGAAGACAATACTAAAAGTCATTGGTTTTAGGAATCCTGGGTGTAAGCTATCTAGGTTTGCCAATGTGAAATATTCTTTTGCTAATACATGTCATTCAACATCCACATTGGCTACTAATGGTGTGATTCATCTCACCTAAATTCACTTAAAATTAGCTAGGATTCCCACAACAGAGAAAGAAAGGTAAGATCCGTCATAGAGCCATTTGATTCCAATTACCCTGAAGAGAATCAAATAGATTTAAACATCTATCAGTAACATTGCTGTAAATACACAGATATTAATAACACTAGGTTAAAAAGCATTGCATACATACACACCTATATTCTTGCATACAGTTCTGTGTAAAGGGAATTTTCAGAAACTCTAAAACAGGAATGCGTACATGACCAAGCAAACAGCGTTTATGCCATTAAGGACTATTATTCTGATGCCTGCTAAAGAAAACCAGAAGGTGTTCTGTGGGAGTTGTAAGGGGGTCACATAACTTCAAACACGTACAGGACCTACTGAAGCTGCCCCTAACTACCTGCACAGGTGGAGCTATCGGTAGCCTGTGCCTGCCTGCACCGCAGCAAGCGCCACAGCTGTGCACCCTCCCTTGCTGCAGAGCTGGGTGCACCAAACTGAGCGCCGCGGTAGCCCGTACTGCTACAAATGCAGGGACTGGTTTACTATCATTAAAGGGCAACATAACATGCACATATTGCCTGGTTCCCCACCTGAGGCCTGGTGGTAATTTGGCTGCTATACTTGATGGAGAATGTGGGCAGCACAGTCTATTAAGCTTTTCCTGAAACTCTGGGGGAAGGGAAAAATATATTCTTTGTCTCTTTCTGACTGCAACCCAGGCCCAAATATCCAAACAAGCTCTGCAGTGGGAGATTGCTGAATATGCAATGGAACAGTAGCCAGTCCAGTAATGGAAAGAGGGGAGTAGAAGCAACAAATTGAAAAGACCTTTGTCTTGCCATCTCTACAAAGGGAAAAAATCCTTGCCAATTAGAATCATGATTCACTGGGGTCCTAATCTGCAGACAGAGGATGCTTTCCATGGGCGGTTAGGAAATGCAAAGCATATTTCTGAAGGCATGGATATTAATGACAACCAAGTTAAGGGTATCCAAAGAGCTTATTGGATGAGCAGTTCGCCCGGGCATTGGCGTGTTTGGGAAGCAAGCTGAAAACAGGATCCAAGCCCAAGCGTAACTGGGAATGTGATGCAATCACAAAAGGATTAAGGACAGCAATTATGTTATGGGATTTCCAGGAAAAGGACCCCAGTACGGAACAGGGCGGACACTTCCCAGAAGAGGGAGTGAGTTAAGCCAAAAATTAAGTGAGGCACAGGCTGCTGTTTGGATTATACTGTGAAATAAAAGGAGACATCAAAAAGATTTCATCTAAAAAATCAAGTGAAAAATAAATTAGCTGTAACAGCAGACATGGCACAAATCTTGGTTAAAATGGAATTAGATGCCACTGAGCTTAGAGCAATAGCAAAGGAATTAGGGACTTCAGTAGGAAAACTGGTGTGGTTGTTATATGTACCCACACCAGTGATTACTGACTATCTGTGTCTTGCCTTTTACGTTCAAAATGAATTAGGCTTTGTATGATACCTTTGTTAACATTAGTAGCCCAGTTAGCCCACTGTTTTTAACTTTTAAATACTTCAGGATATTTCCACAGGTACCTTGGTTGGAAATCACCTAAACAAAATGATACTGGTGTGATATGATTCCAGTCTTGTAGATGTGAAACTTCATTCTTCAAATTCTAAACCAAACAATTTATAATTGGAACTTTTTCAAGATTTCAGCTAAGATTGCCATTCAACAAGCAACTCTGCTTACAGCTAGCATTGTTGTGCTGTTTTCAGTTCTCTTCAAATCAAAGTCTCAGGAAGCATATACCAGTAAAACCACAGTGGTTGCTCTTAGGGCCATGAGTATAGTAGACAATTCCTCATCCCAATTTTTATTGCTAGCTTTTACTAATTTTCTAAGTTTCCTTGCTCGTTCTGCAGGAATATTCCACTTGTCGAGAACTTTGGGGTTGTCCTGCTATGTGGGATTTTTTCTTGATTCGTAAGATTGTGCACAACTCTCTCATTATTTGCTCTTGATATGGCTTCCTTGGGAATTCTCCATTGATAAAATGTCACATAATTGCATTGCGGCTAACTGTGTGATAGCTCTTTTCACAGGAATGGCTTCCATCCGCTTTGTAAATGGGCGGAAAATAACTAAACAGTGCTGGTTTCCCCAAGTGGTGATCCAGTCAGCCTGTACCCTGGCCCAAAAACCTCCTACACACTGCAGCTGGATTTGTTTTTGAGGTATTAGAGCATTTACAATTGGTCCTGCTAGCCAGCTGTGCACCTGTTGCTCTGCCTCAGCCACCATCACACAGTACCGACTCCATCTAATGTTTAGCTTTGCCAGAATAGGTTTACTCAGGAACAGGTCAAGTCAGACTGCTTTGTAACAGTGCTGGACCTACCTGTGCTAACAGGCCATCTCCTTCTGCTAGTACTGTTTCCTTTTATTGGGCAAATACCAACTACTGTTTTAGAAAGGAATCAAAGTCCCCAGAAGCCCAGATTTCCAAAGGCACTATGGAAAATCAGGAGGTCTTTCAAATCTGGAGTAGAGAGTTACATATGGTTCAAATTAACTCAAGTAACTATTCCATTAAATTTCCTAATTATTCAACTGGAATATATGCTGAGCAAAGTTTAAGCAATGGATTGAGAAATATTTGAAAGTGAAAGGGAGAGGTAGCATTTTAAGTACTTTATTACGAAATTTAGGTGTAGTGACTGGAACACTGAATACTGTAGACCTTGAATCCATTTGGGATACATTATCACTGATGGGCAATGATGTGATTAAAGCCTTCCTACAGAGAAATTAAAGACTACAGGTTTCAGTACATAGCCAAGGAGAATTATTGCACCTTGAAAGAGCTGTGTTCTCATTAATTTCAAATACTATACAAATAGCAGATGAATCTGATTGCAATATTACCAGGTTGATGTGGTTTGCTGATATTAAAATGCATTATTGCAAGGATAAATAGAAGCAAAGATGACCTAATTAAGTATAGAAAGGTCCAACATCCTAAACTGTATGTTAGAAGACTGTAAACCACTAAGTGCAGCTTTACAATACTGTGATCTGTGTAGAGCTGTATTGCAGATACATGAAAGGACAACACACAAACTGATGACCCTTGGGACTAGTAAAATCCATCTTGAGTGTACATCAGGCATTCCTCAAGAAGGAGCTGACTGGGTAGTTTCAGAAAGGCATTATGATGGCATTCTTGCTGTAGAGAAATGGAAGCAAATACTCACCACAAAGAATTCTTCTGATCCAAAAGTCAACTGGTAGGGCCCAAAAAAAAGCATGTATTGTGGTGTCTTCAGAGTAAGACCGTATGTTAAAATTGAAACGCACACTTTACAAGGGTATTGTGGTCAGTACTTACCAGGTTTTAGGTGTACAACCAAACATCATTCTCCAATCAGAATGACTGAAAATAACACATAAACCCCTCCCAGTAGATGACAATTACTACTGTAACAGGAACAACAGGAGCTGAATGGAAGAAGTTGTGGAATAAAGCTTTTTATTGTGAATCCATAGTAAACCAATCAGCAGCACTCTCAACAAACCAAGAAGAAAACTGAATATAATCAGCAAGAAATTACAATATGGGCATCAGAGATTAAGGCAGTATTTAGTAAGTCTCAGTGGGACAGGGTGTTCTACAGTCCTACAACATCTAGTCTGTTATGTGTACTATTTCATCCACTATTGAACTATTAGCAATGCACGTTACGGTATTAGGTACTATAGCAGTAATTTGTTAAATATGTTATCTCAAGGTTATTTTCAACAAGGCACTGAAAAATCAATACTTTATGAGGCAAAACCAGAATGTTTCCTCAAGAGGCCGGTGATTATGTGCAGACTGCGGAGTGAACAGTTTGACCAATTGCACTCTTAAGGAAATTGTGATTTGAACAGGTGACCATCAAGGAGAGAATTATTGTAGCCTGAAGAGAAGCAAACAAATTTGAGCTCATACCAGTAACATTGCTGTAAGTACACATATATTAATAACACATAGGTGACAAAGCATTATATACATGCATACCTATATTCTTGAAAAAAGTGCCATGTAAAGGGAATTTTCAGGAATCCTAAACCAAGAATGCATATGTGACTGAAGGTATTGCAAAGTGCTGAGGCTACCACAAAGCCACACACTGTCAGAATATGGTATCTTAAGGAATTATAAGCTCTGCCTGAACAGGCAATGGTTATACTGTCAAAGACTATTATCTTGACAGCCGCTAAGAATAAGGGCACCTTCTGTGCAAGACCAAATCATTCATGGTATTGGGGGGATCATGTAATTTAACCACAAACAGAACCTGTTGAAGCTGCCCCTAACTACCTGCACAGGTGGAGCTATCGGCAGCCTGTGCCCGCCTGCACCGCAGCAAGCACCGCAGCTGTGCACCCTCCCTTGCTGCAGAGCTGGGTGCGCTGAACCGAGCACTGCGGTAGCCCGTACCGCTACAAATGCAGGGATTGCTTTATGATCAGTCAAGGGCAACATAACATGCACATATTGCCTGGTTCCCCACCTGAGGCCTGGTGGTAAATTGAATGCTAGAGTCCCAGGTACAGAGAGTGGAATAAACTCCTCTCTGGAGTACCTGCCCTCGACTGGAGAGAAGGCACAGCCAACTAGCATGGGCTGGACACCTGGATATGAGCCAGAGTTAGTGGGATTCCCTTTGCTCCAGCAGACTGGAAAGTACTTCTTCCATCCTCATGCGTTGTGACTAGATTCCTCTGCTTCTTTTCAAATGAAGACAAAAACATTTATTGAATAAACAATTTTTCCTCATGCTCTTCAAAAATTTCCATCTCCTTGCAGCAATGAATATCAGTTACACTTTATATTCTCCTTAATACCCTTGAGAAGGTATTATTTTTGTCCTCAGAACTTCCGATCTCATTTGTTCTGATATCCTTATTTCTCCTTATTGACATTCCCTTTTTTCTAATTTGTAGTTCATACTCACTAATATTGGCATTTTAGGTTTTTTCCTTCCTTTAATTTCAATCTCAATTTTTCCTTTAATTTCTTCCTTCACTTACCACTGAACAAAAATAAACTCCCAAACAACACTTACTTGAGTTCTTACTTGACTGTGGAATCAAGCTGGTAGTGAGTTTATTCTACAAATGTAAGGGTTGTTTTTTGTCTTAGCCTAGTTTATCTCAGAAATTTTCTCAACCTCAGAAATTAATTTGCTATTTGAAGCATATATATATATATGTATAAAGTGAATATATAACTGTCCTGGTTTCAGCTGAGTTAGAGTTACTTTTCTTCCTAGTAGCTAGCATAGTGCTGTGTTTTGGATTTAGCATGAGAAGAATGCTGATAACACACTGATGTTTTAGTTGTTGCTAAGTAATGCTTAGACTAGTCAAGGACTTTCTTTTTCAGCTTCCCATGCTCTGCCAGGTGCACAAGAAGTTGGGAGGGGGCACGGCCCAAGATAGTTGATCCAAATCGACCAAAGGGCTATTCCATACCATATGACGTCATGCTCAGTATATAAACCGAGGGGAGTTAGCCGGGGGGCAGCGATCGCTGCTCGGGGACTGGCTGGGTGTCGGTCGGCGGGTGGTGAGCGGTTGCATCACTTGTTTTCTTTTCCCTGGGTTTTGTTTGTCTCTCTCGTTCTCCTTTTCATTACAATTATTATTATTATTATTATCATTATTATTATTACTATTATTATTATTTTATTTCAATTATTAAACTGTTCTTATCTCAACCCGTGGGTTTTCTTACTCTTGCCCTTCCGATTCTCTCCCCCATCCCACCGGGGAGGGGGAGGGTGAGCGAGCGGCTGCGTGGTGCTTAGTTGCCGAGTGGGGCTAAACCACGACAATAACACTGAACGGAACTGCCCATGATTTGTTCATGATGAGTATAACAACAGCACTGGTCCCAAGGCAACCATCAATTTCAAGTCCAGAGATTATTCATTTATCTTTAACTGCCACACTGGAGTTCAAAATAGACACGTGATTAAGAAATTAGGTAACTCATCCTGACTATATTGGATCAGACACTGGATTTCCCTTACATCAAAGCTAAAATTAGCTACTGTCTGTAAATAGACAGCAGGTAGGTAGGGGACCAGCTCTCTCTTTCACCGCAGTCAAGTGAAGCTATCTTAGAGAAACGGACTGCAAGGTATCACGATTGCTGTGAGAGATCCACCCAACTGCTGGAAACTCACTCGGAGAAAACAATGGCCTTTCCTGCAGGAGGAGGAAGAGCTGCCTGGAACACTATTATGGTTGGCGAAAAAATGTTTCACACTTCTGAATGGCCTTGTCCCTTTGGATCTGAAGTGAATAGAAAAAAGAAACAGAAGCATTTTGAGGCATAGCCTTCATTTCAAAGATGTTCCTTTGAGTTTCGTGGGAGGGATGTAAAAAGTAGTCAGCTCGGAGAGATGAAAGGCCTACCAATATAAATCCTGAAGTGCAGCAAGTCAGATATACTCAAGTGAGACAGAAATTACTAGCTAAATTATTTAACAGTATGAGTAATGTTTTGACTTTGTGCTGCCACTTTTTATGGCATCTAAATCAATTTATTTCTCTAAATAGATCCTGGTGTTTTGCTGCAGTAACTGGAGACCCCTTCCACTCTATCAGTAAAAAATGAAATTAGCTTTATCACTTCATTACAAGTTTTAGCAAATTATGTAATTAAGCAAGAATAAATTATTTGAAACTATGAAAGGGCCAAAGCTATGTTCACCTCTCTGAGGCATTACAGAAACATTCTGTAACTTTAAAATAAGCCAGGTTATTCCTTTTTTCCTAGACTCTTAAATATGGCTTTCAGTATTCACAGAATAACAAGATAATGAATTAATGAGTGAGCTGTAACTTTCGTCACTGAAACCCAGTGTCCACAACGACTATGTTTTCCCAGTACACCTAGGAATGTGGGTTTTACATCAGAAAGATATATTGTCATTGTACATAAAATGGGACTTTATTCTTCTTCCTACAGAAGTCTGTAGGACTCCTCCACATTAGTACCACAGAGGGCTTTAACAGAAGAGCTGTAGCGAGTCCTGCCAAAGCACTTCACAATAATCTCTGTCTCAAAACTCTCTCTTCTCTTCTGCCAGAGGCTATTTCCAGAGAAGAGTTGGCAGACTGCGGTATGTGCACATACTTCAACCCCTCCAGAGCAAATCCTTAAACTACCAACAAAGATGGGCTTGAACCACAACACCAGGCTGCTAAGGGAAGGAGGTAAAGAGCGCTTACTTCTGCCAGATCTGCAACAGGGTGGCAACCTTTGGCGGGGCCGAGTAAGCCAGACAGCTGGTGTACGGTATCATCAGCACCTCCCCAAACAGATATTGCCCACGTCCCTCTCGAGGCTGTACATCACAGCATCGCAGTTACAGGAAAACTACTTGTATACAAGTCCCTGAAGTGGATGAAAAGGCACGCTGAACTACTGGATCCAAAGGCAATTTGCCTTCGATTAGAAAAAGCGTGGCTAAGAGATCCTGCTGGAGGCTGTCAGAGGGAATTGGGAGGCCCTGAGCAATGCTGGCTGAGGGCCTCTGTGGCTTCACATAGACAATGTGCATACGCGATGAGCACGCTGCTGTCATATCAAGCGAGTTAGCGCAGGCTCACCGTGCACGTGTGCACACCTTTGCAGAGCAGCTGTACAGCACGTGTGCAATAGCTGATATTCATGCATCAACTGCCAAGGCTTCCAGACATCTGGAAAAGCAACTGACGTGAAAATAAAGGAAAAGCCATCTTCCAGCTATTTTTAGGGGACATGGTCCAGAGTCTGAAAGGATTCTCAAGACCCTTCAGGGACTTGGGCCGTGGGACTCAACAAGGCAGCTATGAAAATCATCCTTCTAGTATCCCAAGAGTGAAGAGGTCAATAATCTGATCCACATGCACTGATTCGTGTGTAGCTGGGACAGGAAAGATACAGAGACACCTCTTTTTTATGACAGCCCTCCTGTTACTGGTATCTTGGTACAGTTGATAAATCATCACATCTGAAAGTGGAATGGCAACTAATAAAGTGTTGAGAAGGGAGGAATCATGCGCATGTGCTCCTTGGGAGTCACTGCTGCTGCCATCTGCTTGATGCTCTGGTGATGTGAAGAATATGGCCTGTGTATGAACAGCTCTGTTGGTACGTCTTGCTGGTGTCTGCAAATATGAGATGACATTTACTCCACAGTCATACTTGAAACATGCATCTCTCAGGTCCTCCCAAAAGTAAATCAGGATTATTATGGAGTCATGTTATTGCTAAAATGCACAAGCAGATTCACATCCTTTAACCAGTATGTGTCTTCATCAACACAGAGAAACCAGCATGGCACTAGGATCACGAATGTTTTTCTCCTAGATCAACAAAGACACTTTTACATGTTTGCTTAAGCAACTTAATATTCTTGTATATACAGAGCAGTATTTATTCAATTGGCAAGACCACTTTAGACACATTATGTGTAAATACACATTTTCACTTGAAGAAGAATGAAACACTGTAATAGAAGGTATAAAATACCATACGTTCTAACAGAACTTACATGTCAGCAGTGTAAGTCAAGAAATGTGACTAGTCAGCTTTTAACACAGTTTCCCAGAAATACAAAAAAAAGAACGGAAATGCAGGGAACAGCTTGAACACAGCTGAATTTATTTTAGAATAGGACCCTCATGCAAGACTGAACTCAGATTGTGTTAATGCTACTGGCGTTTGACAGAAGATTACAGATTGTTCGCATGGAAAATTATGGTAATAAAAGGTAAGCTGTGATTCTAAAGTGCTACAATGACATTAATACAAATTCATATGTGGACACTTTCATCTAATTATAAGAGGGCTTTTTTTCCAGTTTTGGCATTAATTCCTTCAGAACTGATTTCAGCTAGACCAGAAAAAGCCACTCTCATACTGGAATATGCATCTATATAGACAGTTATATTAGTACAGTTATGTTAGCTTAATTATGCCTCTGTAATTTCCAGAGAAAATTTTTAGGATGGAAAGCAGTTGTGGTTGTTGTTAATTAACTTTAATTTTTATGATTTAATTGTCACTACAGAATTAGTATGTTAGATAACATCCACCGACCTTTGCATTTGACTGACCTGTGAGTTTATATATCGCACTCGCTTGTTTTTCTCAAATCTCAGCTCAAATCCAAATAATAGTTTCTCAGTTTCAAAAGACAGTTTTTAATATCACTAAGAAATTAATATAATTAATAGAATTTTGAATAATTTCCTCTAATGAACTATTGTACAGATACAAAATTTACTCTTTTTCCTAGTCAGTGATCCCTTGTAATAGGTATGTAAAAATTTAAAGGGTACTATTCAAATGACAGATAAAGTACAGTGAGGCAGATAAATGACCTTTGATGGTCTCTGATGAAAGACCAGTGTTCAAAACTGGGACTTCTTCTATATTCAGTCCTACTCATCTTTTACCAGCCTGAGATATAAAATATGTTTCTCACCCAATTAGCTGAGTGTAATTATCTGGATGATAACATAAATCTAACAGACAAAACCATAAGCAATTAACACTGTACCACTCATATTTCATATAAATACAATAAAAGTCACAAAATACTATCATCATTATTCCTAATTCATGTCAAGTTATCCAGGGGTTTAAAATCCTACCCATCACTGTCATAGCTAAACAATTTCCAGTTGTAACCCAGATTTCCAGCAATGAAGAACTTAGTGGGTTTCATTAAGTATCTGGTCTCCCTCAGGTTTCAGTATATACATCTACCCTTAGGATAGTGCATTTTTGTTACTATTATTATTTCAACTACAAAACTGAGGACTGGGTTAGCCAGGAGATAGGCATGTGAAGAGGCTTCCTCAGGAAGAAAAATTGTGTGTGATCCTGAGGTTGTCCAATCTCCCAGCTCTGTATGCTTTATCTTATGATTTGTAAGCTGCATCACCCCAGAGGAGATCAGCTGTCTTAGTAGTTCATAAACTGAAATTCAGCCTTTAATATAGTTTGGCCTTGATTTTTTAATCACTTTAAGGTGTAGCTCTAAGGCCTCCAAGCAACATGAGTATCATCCTGGGACTACCTGAAGGCATTAAACACTGACTTGACATATGCACAGAAGACTAACACCACTGAGAAAGCGAGTCTTAATATGTTGTACAAAGGGGAAGACAAGCACATCTCAGGAAATCAAGCAATTTTAATGAAGACAGGACTGCACTGTATTGCAATAAGCTGCAGCCAGGACCCAGTGGGTAGTTATCTGCAAAGCATATTCCACACCTCTGCTCTGTTCAGGCTGTTATCTTTGTGTTCACTGTGCAGAGCGATGCTCTTCTTTGAATGATTATTTTATTTTCTGTCCTCCTCTGACCCTCAGTCCATTCCCCCAGTCTATTCAGCCTAAGACTTTTCCCTGAATTAAAAACAAACTCTCAAAGGATAAGAAAGATGATTAATCCCTACAAGCTCACAGTTCTCCATGGATATTTTTCTTGTGCTAACGATTTCCATTACCTTGATAAAACAATGCATTAATAAAGCAACAATAAGGAAAGAGAGCATATTGGCATTCCAATAAGCAGAAATGAAGAATAAATACTGTAGTTCAATATATTAAAGAATTAAATACTAGGAGTCTTTTGGAAAACAAAAAAGATGTCATGTGAAGAGATAAACAGGTTAGTTCTACAGGGACT
The DNA here is from genome assembly GCA_013401315.1 of Balaeniceps rex. Taxonomy (NCBI): domain Eukaryota; kingdom Metazoa; phylum Chordata; class Aves; order Pelecaniformes; family Balaenicipitidae; genus Balaeniceps; species Balaeniceps rex. Next base: position 45,929 of record VYZW01001336.1, on the reverse strand, counting down.
GCTTGAGCCAAAGAACAAATTTCAGCCTGAATCCTGCATTTAGTTCTGTGCCTACAAGAACAGGGCCTTTGCTATTGAATTCAACCCATCCAGGATTTCACATAATGTGTAACCCTCTCTGTGATGCATAATAAGCAAAATTATTATTCCTCCTTTTACATGTAGGTTCCATTTTGGCTGCTTTTTAAAGACTGTTTATCTCTGAGAGCTCATCTCTCCTACAGAGCCTCTGTTGACAGCCCAGTTTGAGCACAGCTATTCTGGCACAGCAGCCTAGTGAAGATGCAGTGTGCATTCGTTGAAGAGGGGTTTTCTGTCAACTTGGTTATGTTTTTTTCCCCTGCAATGTTAATCAAGCCAACAAAAGCTCTCTTCTGCAGCACGCCTCTATCAGCAAGGGAGTACGATTATTTTCACACTTGCAGCTGAAATAACTCTGCTGGCAAAACTCCGCAGTGCAGGTCTAATCTGAAAAACAGCTGAGGGAGACTGTATGACTGATAATAAATAATACATGCTCTGAAAGCCATTGCAAGTTATTTAGTTTGTTGGATTTAACAGGACATAGCTGTCCCGCGATGGGTTTTCACTCTTCCTGATAATCCAGTTTCTGTGCAGTGTGCTTAATGGTGCCGGGTAGTAACAAAATAGAAACCATTATAATGAGTTAATACAGTACCATTTGCACAGCGTGCATTTATGATTGCAGTCAGTTCCCTCTAAGCTGCCAAAGAGAAAACTCACAGCTGTAAGCAAGTTTACTATTCACATTATAAGCACTGCCCCAGCAGCCTCCCCTGCGTACAAGATAGGCAGCACTTCTTAAACTCCTTTCCCACGGGCACCTCTACACAGAGTCTGCAGGCAGACGTGGTCCAGGGAGACTGGATACAAGCCATCTCCAAGCTAGAAGCTATGTCAAGCTGTTGGCAAGGGGCAAAGCTAATAAACCCTGTGAGAGTATATCAGCTTGGGCTCAACAATGTGCTAAAACGGCATGGCTCCCAGTTGACTTAGAATGTGATGAGAGTGAGTTCATACCTGCCTGTAAAAGACTGTAGGGTTGTTTAAATCTCTGGAGAACGGGATGCTCGGTGAAACTTTCTCGAAATACTTTGAATGTTCAGGACATAATGAAAATTGGGGGGTCTGCCAGACAGCTGGGTAATCTTTTGCATATTTTGGGATTCATCGCAATACAAGCAGCTGGAATAAATAAATTCTGTTACAGGTGGGGCCACATATGCTATTAAACGACCTTGGTTTTGAGGTTTTAAGATTATGCAAACTTCAATTGCTTATAAGGAAATTTTCCCATATCTGGTGTTTGCTCAATGCCATTTCTTTGGAAAGTTTCAGCCCTAATGATTCAGACATTTCTGAAAATAAAGCTAGGGAATCACACTGTTTTACCCATGTTAAAATACAGTCCTGTCAGCCTTTTCATTGAACGTTCTGTTTTCTCCAGATTTTAGCGCAGGAGCTTGACCTTTATTTAGGGGTTAATTTTTCATCAGGAAAGAGTCTTTTGCAACCTAGTGAAAATCTGATAACTGGCCAGTGAGAAAAAAATAATCTCAGATTGCACAGAGTGGTAAAGCCTCATTAGAAAACTAACTACAATCCATAAAAAGTCTAATGTCAGTGAATAGCCAAACCACTTGCAGCTTCTCAGACTGACCAAACTGCATGTGTGCCACCACTGGGAGACTGTATTTCAGAAAGACTTTGTATCTTCTGCTCCCCTTGCTTTGGTGTGCAGCCAGGGGCTAGAACATAGAGAAGGAAACGCTCCTCTGTACTCAGGAGGGAACTGACCTCATGAACTTCAGTGATTTAAATCTTAGATTTCTAGTCTATAAAAATTATCAAAGCTCACTCTGTGAAGACACTACTGAGAACTTTTCCTTTCTGAAAATCCTAGATATCCATCTTCAGATGGGACACATACTACCTTCTGAAGATTACTATTTTCCTCCAGTGACTACAAAGAGAACTTGTACATCTAGCTTAGACTAGATGTCTAATTTGCAAATAGTTACGGAAAAGCAGGATGAATCTCACTTTAGATAAGCCTTGCTTACTCTGCAAATCGAATGGGACAGTGAGGTTGTAACTAAGGACTATCTTATAACACAAGCACAAGAGGCCATCGACTGAGATTACAAAGACTTCTGCCATTCCTGACTTCTGGGATCTTGACACTCTGATCTCAGCAGTATTCCTCTAACTGTTCTTGTGTAGGTAATGTAGCACATTTACCTTCTGATGACTACTCTATGTGATCACTCACAAAATATGTTCAAGCTTATAAATCCATTAAAGAAGATTTCTTCTTCTGAATAGTGTTCTTTTTAACCTTTGTTCAGTTACACCTACATTGGAATAGTGTGTTGCATTACCCGTGCTCCCGGAGCTGCGCTACCTCAGGAAAATCCCTTTCCCAGCATCTGTTACTGCTGATCAATTACATTCTTGAAAAACCGAATCCTCAGTACACCACTGATTGTTATTTAGTCCTTATTGTACAGTACAAAAGACATGTAATACGCTCACATTATGACACAAACATTCACTTGCAGCAACTGACTTCTGAGTTTTTGCTCAACCTCCACAATGTATTTTGTATTTAATGTAATACAGAAAAAATGAACTTATACTTTATCTGTAGAACAGATACAGTACAGGCTGTAGAAGTTTTCCCATGCCAGCGATTTCCTCCAAATCTGTCTCAAAACAGGGAAGGAAGAAAGTAGTTTTCTCCCATGTCAATGTGGACCTTGAACTCTGTTCAAGGCAACTAATGCAACTGTGAAAAGATGTCTGCTGGCCATCAAAGGAAAGCCCATACATATCTGTAAAGGCCCTGAGTGCATTAATAAGCTTTACTGGCCCTACCCAGTGCCCCCAGCACCTCCCCCAACCCTGCCCATGGGAGCAGGAGACCCATTTCGGCCCGGCCTGGGGCCACCAGTCCCTGCCCCAGTGATGCCACAAGCTTGCTGCTCTCCAGCTTCCCGCATCCCTGTCCTACTTGGTCACATCACTGCCCTCAGCTCCTGACTGCCTGTCCCTGGGGGAGCACCTGACCCTTGCTGCTCACTGACAGTACCTTCCAGTGGCCTGAAAAACACCTTGCTGATATTGATATGTTCCAGATACTACCATATTCATGTATAAGTGAGCCAGTGCTTTTGGAAGAATGACTTTCTCATCACTTTCTGTAATTACTAAAAATTATTGTGATTTTATTAAGAATCTTATTAAGAATATTTGTTGTTCCCTTAGACTCTCACGGATTGCATTCATTTTCTGAGAAGTATGGCTTCCATTTAAGAAAAAGATGAAAAGCCAGATTCTGATTCTTGTAGAAGCCTAAAAATCTAAATGTCTAAATGCTTGCTAACCATAAGGCAAACAAATTCCTTATGATATGTCAAAAGATAATACATTAACTTCTAAATTGCATTAACTGAAACTAGTTGAAGGCATGGTTGATTATCAGGTATTTTGGTATGTTTAGGCTCCTTTATGTAAAGGGAAGGGACAACTCTTTCATTAACGTGGAGAATATTCATCATTTCTAAAAAACTTACTGTGGGATTTTGTTGGGTTGAGTAAGGTGACTGCTCAGGGCATCAGTTTAAAAGAAAAAATAAATTGGTCTAGTTTTTAAATGATAGAAGAATAAAAATATGCAAAAATCCTCTTGGATGGAAAACTGCTGGTGTTGATTTGAACCAAATGTTCCTGTGTTTGTTTCTTAATCTGTTTTCTTTGTGGGGAAAAAAAAAAATTCTTCATTTTCCATCCATTAATACTGCTAGGAAGGAACTTAATCTTTCCGAAGGGTTGCTAATGTTTCTCTGTGTGTAGAATAAATATAACATCACCCCCAATCACAGTCTGTCAGCCTCATTAGGGAGACATGCTGGGGATAGCATCTTGGCAAACTCATTAGGAGTTTCTTGTTGCAATCAAATTTGTCCTGTCCTTAGTTGCCAGGCTCATTATAATAGGGAGAACAAAACCTTGTAACTGTTCTTCCCCACTTATTAAATTTTGTACTGAATGCACCATCTTTGTTTTACAGGAAGCCGTCCACAAAGGCCAATGGAGTGTAAAAATGCTAATGCTGAAAAGAATTTCATGAGTCAGTGCTGGACATAGACTAGCATTCTTTCTTTGAAATTGCCATATGACAAAACAGAGCTGTGGGCAGACTGTTGCTTTTGATTTTCTCTATACTATGAAGTGCAGAAACCACAACTCTATGTTTAAAGAACTCAGAAACATTCAGGGACTTTCTGTCAGTAGGATACCTGACCTCTAGGTTAAAGTAATTTTTGTGGGTGGCTATTGGTGACACAATACTCCTGAAACCTTTGTTGCTTGTGTGTCTCATAAGTCTATCGATGCTGATGCACCTCAGAGTTTATTTCCACAAGGTAGGTCAGCAAAAACTCATTGCTGCCACTATGGGTGAGGTCCTGAGGAGCATCAGAGCTGGAATAAGGTAGGGGAGTGGGGAGGATGGACCAGATGGAGGTCTTCCCAGGAGAGAAGATGGAGAAAAGAGGCTGAGTTAAGAGGAAAGGAGAGAGGAGAACTGCAGAGAGGGGGAACTGGACGACAAAAAGGTGAAGGAAGCTCTCCTCCTTTCAGTCAAAGCAAGTAATCAGCTCAGCTGTCTGTGGAACTGAACCTTTAATTTAAGTCTTAAAGTTTGAAAGCATTGGTCTGCTGGTATTATTAGATAGGTATTTTCCAAAGTGCCTTTGATCTAGAGATTTTAAAGAACACCATGAGATCAATTTTGAGCCAAAACTTAAGTTCTAAACATTTTAAGAACAAACATTTGCACACCCTGAGAGCAACAGAAAAGATTAACATCTTTCTGTGATGCATATGTCAATTCAATTAAAACCAACAACTTTCTGTCTTTGTGTGTGTGTGTGTGTGTAAAGCCTAAAGACAAGTTGAGAAGAAACGGATCATTTTATATTCATTCTGTGGCACAAAGTGAACATAAGGATAAATGATGGAAGAAAATATTGTTAACATCTTGCATTGCAATAACTTCAGAAGCCATCTGTAACAAAAAATTTGTTCTTGAAAAATTTGAATTTTAACCTGATAGTTTTCAGAACTAATGATTTGCATGACTTGAACTGAAATCATTAGCCAAATGCAACTATGGTAGAAATTTACAGAGAGTCCCCAGAAGAAATCAAAGTTGGTTTATATTATCTTAAACAGCTAATACAAATGTTCTCATGAATTTCTCATATTTGGAAAGAATCAAACCTAAGAACAAATTCATTGACTTTGAATCACTCTTCAGCTGCAAAACAAATTACTTCCTATCTGTATATTTTAAATCCTTTATTTAATAATCAGCATATGCTGGAAAGCAATACAACACTGTGGTGGGTTGACCCTGGCTGGATGCCAAGTGCCCACCAAGCCACTCTGTCACTCCCCTTCTCAACTGGGCAGGGGAGAGAAAATATAACAAAAAAGCTCGTGGGTCAAGATAAGGAGAGGGAGATCACTCAGCAATTACCGTCACGGGCAAAACAGACTCAACTTGGGGAAAATCAGTTTAATTTATTACCAATCAAAACTGAGTAGGGTAATGACAAATAAAACCAAATCTTAAAACACCTTCCCGCCACCCCTCCCTTCATCCCGGGCTCAACTTCACTCCTGATTTTCTCTACCTCCTCCTCCCAAGCAGCGCAGGAGGATAGGGAATGGAGGTTGCCATCAGTTCATCACATGTTGTCTCTGCCTTTCCTTCCTCCTCAAGGGGAGGACTCATCACACTCTTCCCCTACTCCAGCGTGGGGTCCCTCCCACAGGAGACAGTTCTCCACAAAATTCTCCAACCTGGATCCTTCCCATGGGCTGCAGTTCTTCACGAACTGCTCCAGCGTGGGTCCCTTCCAAGGGGTGCAGTCCTCCAGGAGCAGACTGCTCCAGCGTGGGTCCCCTACAGGGTCACAAATCCTGCCAGCAAACCTGCTCCAGTGTGGGCTCCTCTTTCTTCACGGGTCCACAGGTCCTGCCAGGAGCCTGCTCCGGCACTGGCTTCCCACAGGGTCACAGCCTCCTCCAGGTGCATCCACCTGCTCCGGTGTGGGGTCCTCCACAGGCTGCAGGTGGATATCTGCTCCACCTTTAACCTCCACGGGCTGCCAGGGGACAGCCTGCCTCACCGTGGTCTTCACCAGGGGCTGCAGGGGAATCTGCTCCGGTGCCTGGAGCACCTCCTCCCCCTCCATCTTCACCGACCTTGGTGTCTACAGAGTTGTTCTCTCACATATTCTCACTCCTCACTCCAGCTGCTGTTTGTGTCCTGGTGGTTTTTTTCTTCCTCCTTCTTAACTGTGTTATCACAGAGGCGCTACCGCTGTCACTGATTGGCTCGGCCTTGGCCAGCAGCGGGTCTGTCTTGGAGCCGGCTGGCATTGACTCTATCGGACATAGGGGAAGCTTCCAGCAGCTTCTCACAGAAGCCACCCCTCTAGTCCCCCCCCGCTACCAAAACCTTGCCATGCAAACCCAATATGAACACACCAATAATAAGAACTATTTTTAACATGAAAATTGAATATGAAATCAGGAAATGGAATTCACTTTTACAATACCTGCTTGCTTAATGGAGATCCGAAAAACACCACTTCAGACAGCAATACAAAAATGTTTATTTTCCAGTCGAATCTGAATTTGTCCCCATATGTTGCATTATTGCTGACAAATTGGGCATACTGTAATATAAATGCAACTATGGAAGCATTCAAATGTCTGCTTACTTGGCCTGATTCAGACTTTTTAAACAAATTCTAAAAATGAATGCTGCTATGCATTTTATTGATCATTCACCATTTTAAATAGGGTTTCAGGGGCATATTCACAGTGTTGTGTTAGCAAAAATTACACTGTAGGATAAAAATACGATCTTCATTTTGATATAGTGAATTTGGTAAAATCACAAATATCAGGAAGAAAAATACAATTTTGATATCCCTGGTTTGCCTGACACACTAGTTTAAACTGTTTTCCTCTTAAAAGCCTTCCTCCTGTCTCCTTAGCTAATAAGTCTGGATACAGTAACTGATTGTATGACAGTAGAAATTTCATTACATTTTTCCTTGGGGAGACAACAAATGCTGTTGTTTATCAAATACTTTGGATAAAATACTATTACTAACACATTTGAAGAGCACAATAATACTTCACTTTTGTTATAAGAGTTTGGTATTTTACTAGCCCTGAGTTTGAAAGCTGCAATGTAACAGCTGACAATGTACATACTGCTAAAGGGCTGGAAAGCAAAATAAAGTGTGTTTGCACAAAACTGCCACTGAATGTTTATATAAACTTGTTTCGCTTGGCACTGCAACAGATAAGAAAAGTGCTACAGTAAACCACTGAAGTTGCACTGAGGGAATGCTACATACAGCAAAGGGCAGGGAAAATGCAGATGCTCCTTTTGAAGGCTGCCAGTGGGAATGCTCTGGGTTCACAAAGTCCATTTCTTGGCAGCAGGCTGTTCAGGGAAGCTCAGAGCCAACAAACAGAAAGCGCGTACTACAGAATACAGTGCACTGCCTATAGGAGCTGCTCATAAAGGTAACTGGCTATCTAATTCACCAGGACTGTATGTCACAATAGCTAAAGATGTAGTATTACATGGCTTTATCATATATCTCTCTTTTTTCCCTATCCTTCTCTTAACACCTTGCTTACAAGATGCAGTGGCATTAAAAAGAGTGATGAGGTTGTCTTCAATCTGTAAGCCCTCTCTTCTACAGGTAAACTGACATATCAGGGATACCTGTCACCTTCTTTCTAAGGAATTTCATCTTGCCAATCAGATGTAGGCCTGTGTTCCGTTTAATAAAACAGAGGGAAAATACAATTTAAATGGAGAGATCCTTACAGCCACAAGACTTCTAGACACCACATAAAGGGAAAGGGAACGATAAACCACTAAAGATTCTCTTGGCTCTCCCAAGCAATGGAAATGTATCTGTTGCCATAAGTAGGTGAAATCCTACTGTTTGCTGGCAAATAAATAAGAAAAAAAAATCATATTACAAGGAGAGATTTGAATGATAATTATTTCAGTGTGAACTATCAGCTTTTCTTTTTCTTAGCAGAAGTAAGGAACTATCTGGAAACATTTGAGAAAGACGACACGCAAATCTCAGGTAATGCGCTGTTTTCTCTTTGTGGCATTATGTATAAATCCTATTTTTCATAAAATGAGACCTTGAGCCTTTTTTTTTTGTTTTTCTTTGCTTGTTTTTCAAGAAAGTAATGTTGCTTTGGTATTTCTGTTGCCAAAAGATCATGGCGTGTATCTCAGAACCAGTTTTTTGTTTGCAGAGTAGGCACAGGTGATGGCTTGGTGCTAAACTCAAAGGATCAGTGCAGTGTTGGTTCCTTGGTGTTGCCTTTTACTGCAGACTGCCTTATGCAAAGCCTCAACTCCAGCCAGACCTGCAGGCAGGGAGGAGTGGAACTACCTCATGACAGATATATAGGATGAATAGTTGTGGAACCAAAATTTCCTCCTCCAGTAATCTAAGATGCTGATCTATGTGAGAAACTTATACCAGCACTTGACAACCAAATACCCAGCTTAAAAGAACCCTACAGGTTAAGAACAACAGTAAGTTTTTATTGCATGGTGACTGAGATGACAGGCTGTTGGTAGACCTGTTGATAGTCAGGTGGGTTACTGGAGATTTGCCAGGATACAGGAACCCGGTGGGTTTTAAAGTTGTAAATTTTCTTAAAATACCTGTGGACTGGGAATATATGGAATTCTTTAATCATAAACATAGTATTTAAACATAATATCTCTTGGAAAAACTGATTTGAGGTTTATTGGTAGAAACTTCTAAGAAACCAACAAGACTTCAAGAAAGCACCTAGTAATCGTAATCCTCCCGCCCCAATTCAAGATCAATGATACTGTCATTCCTGTCAGGCATCTGTCTGCCCTATTCTTAAAAAGAATCCATGATGGAGACTCTGCAAGCTACCCAGGCAATGAATGCCACGGTTTTATTAAGCTTACCATGAGAAAGACTTTCCCAATACCTAACATAAATCTCTTCTGCTCCTCTCCCTGTCCAAGGACCTGGAAAATTGTCTATTCCCGTCTTCTTTAGAAGAGTCTCCATGTATTTCATGACTGCTATCACATCTCCCTTTAGTTTTCTCCTCTGTAGACTAAGCAATTCCAGCTCTTTCAGTCTTTCCTGGTAAGCCATGCTTCTTAGATGTCTGATCATTTTCACCGATCTCCTTTAAACTCTCTCCAACTGTCCTACATTTTTTTCTTGAGAACCTGGATATGGTACTCCAGCAGAGGCCTTAACAGCGATGAGGAGAATGGAAAAGAAACTTTCTATGTCCTTCAATCTATTACTGTTTATAAGTCCCAATACAAATTTCAGTTTAGCCTCACATTCAGCTTGTGATCTACCATATCATGACCCCTCCCTAGATCTTCCTCTGAAGAACTGATATACCATACCATATTTGTGCAGGTGCCTAAGTGTACTACTTTTCATTTGTTTCTATAGAATCTCATCCTCTATTTTTCTCAGTTTATCAAGATTATTGTTCATTCTAATCCTGTCCTCAAGCATACTTGCAATTTCTCCACATATTATCTGACAATGTAATAAGCATATTCTCCATTTCATCACTCACTGAATGGGCCAGGACTACAGACAAATCCACCAGAAGCTCTTTTGACAGTGAGATATTGATAACTACTCTCCACACATCTCCTGCTCTTCCTCTTCATTAAGTGGTAGAAAGACCATTCCTAGGCCTTCCTCTAATCATTAACATGTTTCTAGAATGACTACTTGTCACCCTTTATGTTGCTTCTGCTCTCTGCATATTGCTGTTCCATAACTTTTCCGATTAGATCACCCACACCCACACCATTTTTTCATACACATCTTCACTCATCTGACATAGTCTCCTATTTCTGCATTCCTTTTTCTTCTCTTTAAGAGCTCATGATTTTGTTCAGATAATTTCTTACCACTCTTTTATCAGTCGTGGAGATGAAAACTGTGGAATGCTTATCAGAACAGCTTGTAGCTTTCACCACTGGATCCAGCTCCAACATGGTTATAAGTTACAAAAAAAGACCCTTTCTCAGGATTGCTGGATATTAAAAAGTTAAAGCAAGGTGAGAAGGTGCATCTTTACTAAAAATTAGCTTGAAGTTTAAATCTACTTTTGCTCCTGCTCCTGACCACAAATCAATTATTTGCTAATATGGCTACGTAGAAACAAGCTAGCATTATCCAAACAGCAATAATCCTCCAGTGTCATCCTACAATTTCCTCAGATATCTAGAAACAGTAGCTAAGACATTTCAAAATAAACTGTGAATGAATACATGCAAGTCACTAGCTCTTTGCAATGCTAAGAAGGATAAGCCTCAGAGCCAAAGGCAAATGATTACATCACTGATGCTGACACAGAAGCTCAAACCTTGTGATTTCATGCAGGCTTGGGTGCAGTGAACTGAAAGTGTTTCACTCACTAACATGCTTACTAACACAAGGAGTGAGCACTTCACCAGGGGGTCCTCTGCTTGCTGTCTTTTCCAACAGTAATAGTCACATTTTTTCTGACATTAAAATCTCTTTCATTGCACCTTTTTAATCATTCAGTTAGGTTAGTCATGGATAGCTGTGAAACAGGTGCTGATTTAAACTGGACAGCGAGTCCAGCATGGGCACAATTTAGATGTCAGGGCCTGGAGTGCCCCAGCACCTTGCAACACCTGCACCGGGAGAGGGGTTGGCTCTGAGACGATGGTGGTAGCGAAAGCCATTAGCCAGTGAGGAAGAGCATTGGGAAGCCTTCTCGGAGGCCTCTGCCCCAGGCCAGGAGGCTTCCGGGGGAGGTGTGTGCCCCGCCACCACCCACAGCTCTTGCTCTCTGGTCCTCATCCTGTGGCAGCCACCTGTTGCACCCTGGTTCTCTAAATCAGGCCTACACCCTCGTATTGCAGCTAGACCTGTTCTAAATGTACTCTGTTCCTCATACCTGTCTCTTCTCTTTTACTCAAAACATGTACAATTGATTTCAAAACACAAGACCTGGCTCAGTCCTATGTTTCAGACCCATTGCTATAGTTTTTACCCCTGCAAAGCTCTTATTTACATGGAATCAGTCTGGAGACAGAAGCACAAACCAGCTGAGGCAGGAAGGCACCTCTGGAGATCACCTAGTCCAAACCTCTGGTTGGAGAAGGTTGCTCAAGGCCATGTCCAGTCAGGTTTTTAATATCTCCAAGGATGAAGACTCCACAGCCTCTCTGGGCAGCCTGTGCCAGCGTTAGACAACCCTCACCATAAAAAAAGGTTTTTCTTATATTTAAATGGAATTTCAGTTTGTGCCATTGCCTCTTGTCCTGTCACTGGACACCACTGAGAAGAGTCTGGTTTTGTCTTCTATGGGATAAACATCCCATCAGATATTTATAGACACGGATAAGATTATTCCCCTGAGCGTTCCTTTCTCCAGGCTGAGCAGTCCCAGCTTTCTCAGCCTCTCCGCATATGACAGATGCTCCAGTCCTTCAATCGTCTTCATGGACCTTCACTGGACTCTCTCCAGTTAAGTCCACATCTCCCTTTTACTGTGGAGAACCGAGCTGGACCCAGCATTCCAAATGTGTCTCACCAGGGCTGAGCTGAGGGAAAGGATCACCTCCCTCCATCACTTGCTGATGACACTCTGCCTAATGCAGACCAGGATGCTGTTGGCCTTCTCTGCCACAAGGGCACGTGGCTGGTTCATGGTCAGGCAGGCATTCACCAGGACTCCCAGGTCCTTTTCTGCCAAGCTGCTTTCCAGGAGGTCGGTTGTACAGCATTATTCCTCCCCAGGGGCAGGACTTGCCACTTCTCTTTGTTCAACTTTATGAGACTTGTGTTGACCCCATGAGTCCAGCTTGCCAAGGTTCCTCTGAATGGCAGGACACCCATCTGGTCTATCCGTCACTCATCCCAGAGACCTATCCTTCTGCCCAGAAAAGAAGTGGGATCTTCTAATAAGGTCTCTCATTTAGCAGAATTATAGCACAACAGAGGATTTTGTCATCATTGTGTTGGGAATAAATTCAAGACATGTACTTGGAGAATCATACAGAATAAATATAATTCTCCTTAGACTTTCGTTAACAATCAGAAGGCACATACTGCAGAATCTTATAAGATCATGTCAGTGGAATTCTGACAGTATGAAGTAACAAAGTGCTAAATAAGTCAATTTCCAGTCATTTAAATTTATGCTGGATTTTATACTTGGGATATTTGCTCTTTTTGTATGCTCATCTTGTCGCTAAATGTGTGTATCAAATATATATTACAAACAGCATAAGAGACTTTAAGAAAAAAAATGCATTGCAAGGATGCTATTTTGTTGAAATGTTCTGGAGAGACACTATAAACCACACAAAAGAAATCTGAGTTGCTTGTGATGTTACAGGGATGCTGAGATTGCTAGAACAGCCCTGTTAAACATAGTTGCTTATTTATTTTTTATACCAAATGGACTTTTAAAAGCTTTTTATGGTGTTATAAAATGAAAAGTCACTCATCTATTTCCTTATCTTCCTCTCTTCTTAACAGTACGGAAATACATTCCAAATTCACAGGGCAGAGACTAGCAGTGTGAATCCAAAATCACTTATTTCCACAAATATCATGGGAACTGGAACTTTCCTAACAGTTGTCAGACTCTCTTTTAAGAATGGTATTATTTCATCAGCTATTTGTTTTTCTTCCAAGATGTTAGTCTGAATATTTTCACATTCTTTTCCAGTGAGAAACAAAGCTACTCAGAAACCCTAATTAGAAAGTTGCTTATTTTGTTGCCCCAGTAGGGATCTAGGCACACACTCTTCAGTTCCAAGGTTTACCACTGTCTCAACTTGCAGACTCATGTCATACAATGCTGGGGGTTTTGTGGTTGCTAATGTATAGGGAAGAACTGCACAGTTAAAGCTCACAGTTTGTTTTTATATATTTCCCTTTATTTGTTTCTTTTTCCCTTTATTTATTCCAACACCACAGAAGAAATTCTGAGAGATAGAAATGCTCAGGATCAGAAAAAATAATTATGACACTTTCATTTGTCACAGGGAGGCCACCAATCAAACTAAAATATACACTATAAAAACAATGGTATAGGACTTACATGCAGCCTGCTCTCCTTACTGCAGGTTATAGAATAGAAATACAGTTGCAATTACTTTGTAATATTTGGCTTTGATCAATAGCACACTTGTGTGATCTACAGTGATTCAGGTGAATACCTTCACAGATGCAAAACGGTGCTTTCTAAACAATTCACAATACAACTGGAACACACATCAAATCCTGTCAGTGCTTGGGAAAGGAGTGTAGCAAATCATAAATTAATTTCTGAAAGCACAAAGCCATTTAGATGTGAGCAGTCAGTCATTCAGAACACTGAACATTCCAATGTCGCTGCGCTGGAATAATTAAGGATTATAAAAAAATTTAAAATATTTGAATCTAGTTAATGTATGACAGTGATATTTAAATGCACTTGAAAATAGCCCAAGAGTGTGTAATTCATTAATGTGCTGCAAATTCACATAATGCAGCAAGCAACTGCTTAGTGAAGCCTGTCTGCTGATGTGAAGATTTTGCAAGGCAGTGCTTCAGTGCAGAAGCAGGGTTAGGGGTCATTACAAGGCAACACGCTCAGCTCCTTGGGAACATCACTCATCAGTGCTGCCATTACAGACCAATTCCTCTGCCTGATTAAGAGCCAACTTTAATGGGCCCTCAGGAGAAGCTATTCTAGCCCTACAGGCTGAGAGGAATGCTCCTCCAGTCCAAGACCTCAAGGCAGAGGGACTGGAGGGGAGAAATGGCTGAATACGCTGGAAAATATTGTACAATTGCCCACAGTGGTTATTGCTTCTGTGTGCCATCAGAGGTTTCAAAACTAGATGGCAAAACAAGACAAGTTCTCTTGTTGTCAGAATAGCCCTTTCAGTGCTGAAATTTGTCATTTGTCAGGAGATGAGAAACAGTTACGGAGCAGGAAATGTTGAGTAATGAGGACATTGGATCTGTGTCTGATGTAGCACTTTAGAAACCTCTTGGTTTTACCTTTGTTTGCTTTGTTTGATGACTAAGAGGTAATAAACCAGTTACATTTATGTGAAAGTGTGACATCCAAGGAAATGCTCTAGTGCAAGGTACAATTTAGCTGTGCAAACACAATGCACAGCATAAACAGGAAAACTTAATATGTGAGTTTGAAAGACAGCACCCATAATAAATCTGCACTATTCTTGGCACTAAATGATACTTTACATTATTTCCCCTTTGCTTGTTTGAAGCAAGTTCTGTATTTAAAAATATCTTTGCTGTTATCATATTACACACATAAAAAAGAAGACTTTGCAAGGCACGCTTTCTTTAAATCTGTATGCTGTGCCTAAATTTAGGGTATATACTATATTATATTTTTATAAAAAACAGTATAGTACTACAGTTACTGTGCTAGCCACAACTCTGCTTCCTTCCATTTTTTAAGTCTTGTCAGTTATTTTACTAAGATAGGTTTTGGACTTCCATCTCCCTTCAGCTGGAATCCTTGTTTCTCCCACTCCTTGTCCTGCTCCTGGGCTGCGTGATAATGATAATTATTTCACCCCAGAATGGTCTGGCTGTATTCTCACTTTTGTACCTCTTTTCTTCAGGATTTAGGAGTGGACGTCCTAAAGGTACCCTGGGGTTACAAGCCTATGACAATCTTTTTAAAAACAAATGACTGTTTACTCTCAGAGATGAAAGCAGATATTACACAAAATTTCAAAATTATTTATATTTCACAACAGAAGTCAGGGAGAAACTGAGGTTTAAGACTTTTTCATGAAAACTGAGAGTCATTCAGCTTAATAGGAAGACCTTCAGGTGGTAGATGAGTTTACTACTGCTGTTCCGGTGAATACTTAATTATTTATATAAAGTGAGGCATCTCCAAGAAGTGGGACCCAAATGTTTCCCCACCTCATGTATGGGAAGTAGAAGAACAGAGATTTGAATTTGTTTTCAAAAATCTAAGGGAAGTACCTACCCAGCAAATCTACTACCCATACCAATGAGTCTGTCTGGAAATCCCACCTTGGAACCAAGATACCTCTCCCAATTTAAATTTTATTAAATTATATCCTTAAAAATTGATTCATTTCTGAGGAGAAAGTCTGCATAACTGTAAGATTCCCCAATGAGTTCTGCTTAAGGATTGGCCCACTTTTATGCCTCCACTCCTTTTCAGCAGGGCTCAATGACAGTTTGCTCTCTTCCAATATAGCTGTGACATTTCTTGTCCTCTATTCACAGAGTCTTTTTTTTAACTTTTTCATTGCCCTTCTGAGCTTTTGGCTCTAAGCCTTCACAAACAAACTGTGCAATGCGTCTGGAATCAAGGAAGAAAGTACTGCATAATTATTAAGTTAAATATTGTCTTTTAGCCCTTATAAAGAAATTTTTCATCTACTGCCTTTCCTGGTTATTTCCCAACCACCTGCTATCAAGTTAAATAGATACGGTTGAATACAACATATTCAAACAACCTGTGGCAAGCACTCATAAATTATTACAGAAAAACTCCCTGCCTTCCAAAGACAGGCAGATGCAAATTCACGACTCTTGGAGACCTAACCTACAACGGTGTGTGCCTGTCTCCATTGTCCGGCCAAACTGCAGGGAGATTGTTGAATTCCAGGCATCCGCATAGCTTGTACCTGGCTGGGAGTTTCCTTCATTCCTTAAAGGTTAATTTAACAATTGTCAAAGCTTCTCTTTTCTCCATAACAGAGTTTCTGAGTCAGATTTCATGTCTCTTTTTGCCTATCCTGATTAGCTGCCTTTGATACAGACTTGCCAAATCTACTTTTCTTTATTTTGCTGTCTTCTACATTTCAAACAGTTTTCCACCACAAGAACTGTACCTTTGCTGTACTTTCTTTCACATTCACCTGCCTCCTAATGAATCTGAGCTTCCACACAAGTTGCTGAACAGCCCCTTCCCACAGATATTTCAGGAAGTAGTAGCAACAGGTCCCTTTCTTTCTGTTAAAAACTCTCTGGTGCTCTTTCTCAGGCCTTGCCTACACATAATGCCTTTGA
The DNA here is from genome assembly GCA_013401315.1 of Balaeniceps rex. Classification (NCBI taxonomy): domain Eukaryota; kingdom Metazoa; phylum Chordata; class Aves; order Pelecaniformes; family Balaenicipitidae; genus Balaeniceps; species Balaeniceps rex. The sequence goes on along the minus strand of VYZW01001336.1, from coordinate 29,700 downwards.
CTTCGCCTCCCCTTTTCTTCACGTGGTGCACATCTCCTGTTTCCAGACTTACAGGTGTCTGCAAGATGCTCATGGGGGGATGTCAGAGGTGCATGGAAGAGCTGGGTAGTTCTCCACAAACAAATTTCGGGGGGGGTGTGCACACTGGAGCTCTCACCTCTAACCTCATCATTGCGAAGGATCAGAGTCTGCCATTTTGCCTGCTATGTGAACCAAGGTATTTGGAAGAAATCAGACTGATGCCATGGTTGATGGGAATAACAGAGAATGGAACGCGCTTTGTCATTAGGCATCATGGCATTAGAATTGGGTGTCAAGACATTGAAGAACATGTTCAGCCGTAGATTCAGGATGGGCCAACCTTGGCAGCATTGGGATTAGGAGTTAAATCCAAGTCTCGCGACTCAGCCATACACACATCCTGAACTCCAAATGCTGCAGCAGCCTATGGCCACACTTCTGCACAAGCAGTTGCCTTCGCCCTTTCATTCTCTCTAACAGCAACAGCAGTTTGCCAAACAACCTCCAGCTTACAGCCAACTGTTGGGAAAGGACAGGAAGTACTTCTCCCAGGTGGCTAGTGGTAGGACAAGAGGAAATGGCCTCAAGTTGCACCAGGGGAGGTTTAGATTGGATATTAGGAAAAACTTCTTCACGGAAAGGTTGTCAAGTATTGGAACAGGCTGCCCAGAGAACCAGTCGAATCACCATCCCTGGAGGTATTTAAAAGACAGGTTGATGAGGTGCTTAGGGACATGGTTTAGTAGTGGACAGGTACAGTTGGACTCGATGACCTTAAAGGTCTTTTCCAACCAAATGATTCTATGATTCTATGAAGGGAGACCCAGAACAGCTGCTGCTCCACAGAGTAGGAGGGAAGAGGCTGAGATGAGGCGAGTGCACTGCCTCTGCTGCTGTCTTGTGAGAGGGCCAGAATGAGCCACTGGATATTCCCACTCTCACTTACCAGCAGGGACAATAGTATCGCAAGCACCTGCATTAGGCTGTGGCAGGCAGGAAGAGAAACTCAGCCTTTTACATGAAAATTGGTCCCAATCACCTACAAGAAAATGCAAAAGGTCAGATGGGACCATCCCGAGGAAGGCAACTTATTCTCAGGCATCCTAACGGAGCTTGGAACTATTTTTTGTTCATGCCATGGAAATTTCAAGTGGTATTATTTTAGTACAAACTTGAGGCCATTATTCTGAAGAATATTCTAGTCTAAGATATAGACAGTTTCTAAAATGTGTACCTTTCCCATCATGTATTTAGTAAAAATATTTTTAAAGATGCAGCTGACTCATAAAATGCCCTGTCTTTTGTTTTTATTGTGTTTAGACCTAATCAGTATCTGTATATTGAATTACAAAACAGTTTCATTTTAGAAAATAAGTAAATCATTACATTAGTGAATTATGTATCTACAATTCAAAATAGAGG
>VYZW01001336.1:2301-24250 GCA_013401315.1 Balaeniceps rex | reverse complement strand
GGGCAGGGCGCGCTTGGCGCTGCCCGGCCGGTGTGCGTGGGGCGGGGGGTGCGGCCGGAGGGGCGGCGGGAGGGCCGTCGGAGAGGAGAAAGGGGGACGCGTGCCCGGCCGCTCCCCTCGCCGCGGCGGGCTCTGGCGGCTGCTGGTGCTGGCGGAGCCGCCCGAAAAACTTCTCTCAAGGGGTTTGTGCCATTTCCAGTTAAGCCAGGGAGGAAAGTGTTTTGACTGTATTTAATAAAGGAAAAATCCTGTGGCCTTTCTTTTTTGAAAGAGGTTAATGGTTGTCTCCAAAATAGGCCGCTGTTAAATTTTTGTCTTAAGTTTTCGAAAACACCACCACTAAAACAAAATCACAGCCATCTGAAGCTTTCATATTCCTGTTAAAACTTTTTTCGCTTTTGGCAGGGTCACCCAGACTCCATCGGTATTAGGTCTGCAGTAGCCAAGCAGTCACTGCAGCTTTTAAGATGCTGAGTACGGGTAGGTGTATTGAGGCTATGAGCCTGATTCTCCAGGGGTCTGAGACCCCCTCCTAGGCCTAGCACTGGCAAGGGAACAATTTATTCATATCCACAGGAAACAGGAGGGGGGGGGGGCAGGGAGCCTCAGTGTCATCGCAGTTGAAACTGGGATTGAGTGTTGCATTGGTTGAGGGGTGGAAGAGGAAGCAGTGGCTAGGCTTGTTGGGAACAAAATGAGGAGGAATGGAGCCAGTGAGTAAAGAGAAGACTATAAGCAAATGAAGACACTTGAAAGAATCTCAAGTTTTCGTTACCCCCTTGTAATAGATAAGTTTGGGGAGAGAAGAGGGACAGTTACGCAGATGTTGGTGTTCTAGATTAAAATCAACACCTTTAAATTTATTATTACTATAGGCTGGTGCTGTCACTGAAAAAAACAAAAAAACCCTAGTCGTGCTTTTTCTGCAGCCTTGCTGCTCGTTGCCGCCTTCTGTGCCGTATTCTCCCCATGCTGGTAGCATTGTTTATACGTCAGTGGGGTGAAGTGGCATGGAGTATTACCCACAGGTTTACACTAAACTTTTAAACGTTTTTTCTGATTAACTGAGTTAGTACTCATGCCTGGTTCTCTGCACTGTGGTAGGGATGCTTGTGCTAGCTCAAGGAAAGATGTGTGATAGGGGAAGGAAAGAGTTTATTTTTTTAATAGATAAATGAATAGGTATGTATGTAAAAGCACTGGGTTTTTATGTGTATGTATGTATGTGTACACATAGGCATGCAAACACCTGTGTAAAGGGATTGTGCAACTGTGATGTTGCGCATTCTGGGCCTTGTGTTGAACAGAGGGAGTGCCATTGATAAAGCATTTGTGGGGGAGGTTTACAAGTGTGAGAGGTAACTAGCAGTCTGAGTAGGCATATCCTGTAAGGGTGAGTTTGCAAGAGTAGTTCTTGCTGGACCAGGTGAGTGAGATTAGAAGCCAGAGAAGAGGGGATGGGGAATTTCTGTGTGAGAGTACTGCATGGCAACAGAGGAGTGAGACTTTTTACTCATCTGTTCAGCCATCTCACTTCAACTTCTTTTAGACAAGAAAAGTTTATTTTCCAGAACAGGTTAGGATAGAGCCTGGAATTCCTGAGTATCTACATTTTCTTGGAATTAGCAAATATCAGGAAATCCCCAGGCAAAACATGGACTATCCCTTTCTCATGCAAGTTCATCCAGAGATTTGCATCCAGCTAATGCTGTAAGGTAATGTATTAGTTCAAACAGCAAGGCATTGCATCTTGTTGTAACGCATATAGGTGTTGAGATTATAACGTGGTGGCATCAGTTTTCCTTTGTTAGAAGTGGGTAGTTACAGTTAGACTAACTATACTAATTGTTGTTTCCAGAAGCACTCACAAATGAAGAAGAGGAGAACTAAGTTTTTTAGTTGGCTTTAATTCAGCCTCTTGGTACATCTAGTTTGAGCTACAGTTTTCTATTAAGTAATAACATATTGTTCATTGCATAAAAAACCTGTGATAGTCAAGGTATTAAAGAGATTAAGTATTTTGGTCTTATCCTCATTACTTTGGTTGTGTGACGTCAAGACTTATTTTCTGAACATTACTCAAATCTGTGTTCAGACTCTGCTTTGACTATGGAATTATAAGTTTCCATGTGTCTTCTATTGTGCTTATCACCTTAATATCTCAGTACTTGACAAATCCCCCCTAAATTGACAAAACTCTCCCAAGACAAGGAAATAATCATTTTCCCGCTCCACGTGAAGAATGAAAGATAAAACTATGGAGACCAAATCTGGTCCAGGTAGGATCTGATTTTTTTTTTTTTTTCAGGGTATTGAGTTCAGTGTCATGGTTTACTATTAAGTGCCCAGGTGCAAATAAATTGAATATCTGGTCTAAGCCTGGGCTGCTCTTGCAAATCAAGTGCTCAGATTTTGGGAAAGGCACCCCTAAAATAAAATGCATGCAGTTAGTGTCCACACTGAAAACAGCATTTTTAAGTAATTTGTGTAGAGTCATGAAGGAATTCTGTGGCAAAAGCAGGGATAAAATATGCTTGAGGACAGTGCTAACTTATTTTAGACCACAGTATTGTGAACCATTTTTGTTTGCTGTGTCGTTTTAAATGGCTTCCTTTTCCTGTGATCCTCTTTTCCATCATTTTTGCCCTGCCTACCTCTGTGACCTCCCTCACTTGTGATAGCGTAACCATTTCTGTATGCATCTGGTGAGGTGGATCACAGAATTAATCAGGTTGAAAAAAAAAAAAAATCTGACTTACTTTTGACCCTGGATCGTTTCCCTTACCTGGCTTTTATAAACAGCTGGACGGGCAGGGGAACAAGAAGTGTGGTTGGTACCACTTACCCACAGTATGAGTGTTGGGAAAAACCTAAGCCATTTTGCCCTTCCGCTTCCTCTTCCATTAATCCTGTAATTTTATATGCTTCATTTCTTCCCATTTACTCAAGAAATGACATCAGGTTCCTATAGGCAAGAATTTTATTTTCTTGCACCATCCTGTTAAGAGCTTTTGCTTTCAGTTTCTCAGGTCAATTCTGAACTTCTCTGCTGCTTTTTATCTTGCTCTTTCATGAATTTCTGTCAGCTGTGTTTCCAGGATGCCGTCTTTCTCTGGCTCGTGTTTCTTTAGTATTTTTATTGCTTCAGCCTCCAAAGACAATCTACTTTCTTCCCCCCCATCCCTTGCTTCCTCTCCTCTTCCACATTATAAACAAAAACACTTGCAATGTGCGGTAGAGAACAATACAAAACTGGCAAGGGAGTGGATTAAATGACCTAATGTCTAGTATCTGTTCTCCTGCCAGCTATTTTTGTTGGAGTTCAGATGTCGTTAACTATTTGACCTTCTAAAATCTAATCTGACAATGCCCAGCCCTTTCCTTGTTTACCTTTGTTTTGTTTACTGATTCTTGTTAAGTAAAATTTGATATACATTTGTGAGGTCTGAAGTACACTTACCCCATTCTCTTGTTGCCAATAGTTTTGATGGTACTGATTATCAAGTGATCTGTGTTTTAATCAAGGTTGCTGAATACCATTATTAAAATAGCTACGTTTCAAAAGCAAAGCCTGTCTTCATACTTAAAGAAATTACATACCACCTAAAATCACACCATGTGTTTTGGCTTGCTAAGGAAACATATTTGTTGAAAGCCATTTTATGCATATTTCAGGCTATCACTTATCTTTAATGATAGATAACCATTATGTAAAATATCTTTAACTTTGGTTAAAAGTTATGCATCTGTTCAGAAATACACTTGTAAAATCAGACAAGAAACATATTTGCATAGCCCAATATATTGGAATTGGCATCCAGGGCTAAGACTCCTGGATAATATAGTAGCACAAGAAGTGTTGCCTGTTTTCAAACTAAGAATGCTGCTTTGTGTAATTTTTTTGTTCTTTTTTTTTAATTTGAGAGCAGCTGTCTTTACATGGGGGAGAGACAGACCATCCTCCAATTGCACCTTGGAAGTTTGAGTTCACTCACATTTTATACATCTCATTGTGCTGCGTACCTGCTCAGTGCAGTGTTTCTTTTAAAGCATTTGAATCAACCTTCTCATGTTGCTTCTGAAATGACTGTTGAAAGTTGGCATCTCAGGTTTTAAGATCACCCACTCAACATACTCAGTTTTTCAACATAGTGGTCAGTCTGCACCACTCTGATTACTCCAACAGTGGTCAGATTAAGTGATACTAAAATCCAGAGAGAGACCGTGTGAAAGGTAGTGATGGAGGAGGAAACTTCTTAATCCTGGTGGAGTAGTTCATTTTGTTGCCTGACACTGCGGAACTTCTATGTTTGCCAGAACTCTAGGGTAGGTGAGATTTTTTTATTGTTGTTTATGCCAAGATGTTACACCCTATTGTTGTAATTCTGGATGTTACTGTTTTGCTGAGCTCATTGTTTTCCTATAGTATAAGAATGAATGCCACGGGCCAGTTTCAAGATTCACTTTATAGCAATTCCTCATTAAATCCCTATTGCTAAATTAACTGCCTAGTATAACTGTCTAAACTGTGTAATATTTATTATAATTAGCTGTATTTCTAAATGTTTACTACTCGGCCTTGAAGAATGATTCCTTTTTGGCTCAAAAAATGTGAATTTGTTAGCCCACTGGTGTGAGGCAGTTTATGGGAAAGCTACCAGGAAAATTCAGAAATGGTGGCTTCATCAGGCGTGAACTTTTGCACCTGCCTGTACCTCCAGGTTTATCAGTGTGCTATTTGCTGACCTTGTGTGTATTCTTCAGATTTTATTTGCAGAGTATTACTCTTCAAACTATTTGCTAAATAAAGCTGGGAGGAGAAGCAGCTTTCTGTTCATCTTTCCGTCCCTAGTCTTCATTCTCAATGGCTATGGGGGAGGGTTGAAAGAGGTCTCAACAGCAGAATTATTAGCTAACTCTTGCCTGTCTTCCTATAGATTTCCCCTGTGGCAGCTGAAATTAGCACAGTCCTTGACATTTTATTTCAGTACTGCTGAGCAGTTCTGAGTATCAGGAATGAAACAGACTCACTGTACTATTTTCTGTTTGCTACTGTTGGTTATCAGAGCTGTGGGCAGCAGCGGAATAAAGGCATGGCTTAGTCTGGAGAACTGATTGTGTGGCTTTGTGAGCAGCTTAACTGATCTAAGCATGTCCTGCTGCCTGAAAACAAGAGTTCTTGCTTTTCTGCTCCATCCTTGCTAGGTTTTGCATTTTGACTGCTTCCCTTGTGCTAGCACTAGCACTCTTAACGCTGTGCAGTCAACCGAACCAGGGAGCTGATATGTTTTAAAATGAAACCAGTCAAACTAAAACAAGCATACTGACACGCACACACACAAAAGGCTTCCACTGGGCTACCTCTGGCTGGCTGGCCAGCCTTGGGGGCGACCAGCCAGATCTTGCATTGACTGAAGGGAGGGAGGGAGACTACATGGCTGTGTCAGGGGGACTACCTGCTCAGACGGCAGCTTTAGCTGCGTTTCATTTAAGTACTGACTCCGAAACGATCAGTGAAACGGCAGTGTATCGGTATCTTTCTCTGCTGATATCTTTGAAGAACAGCGGCAAACTGCTCAAGGGGGGAGACACAAGGAAGTCCCTCAAGAGGGACAAGAACCTGGTGAACAGATCTTGGGGTCAAACTCAGAAAGTGAGAAGAAAGGTGAACAAACTCATCTTCTAGGGAAAGGCCACTTATGACAAGCTGTAAAGAAGTGCCCAACTACAAGCTCATCAGATCTGCAGTTGTCTCAGAAAAATAGAAGTATCAAAAGCACTTTCACTATGGCCTCTTGGCAAATGTTTGATTAAAGTTTTCATCTCAATATAAGAAAGAAATTTTTTACAGTGAGAACAATTATTCACTGGAACAACCTCCCCAGGGACATGGTGAAGTCCCCATCACTGGAGGCTTTCAAGATGCAATTGGACAGGGTGCTAGATAACCTTATCTAGGCTCCCTTTCCCACGAAAGATTGGGCCAGATGATCTTTTGAGGTTCCTTCCGACCTGGGCTGCTCTATGGTTCTATGAATTTTTTGTGTGGATGAAGTGATCTACACCAGAAATACAAAAGGTAGAGATGCACCTGCTGGTGGGCAGCATGCCTAGGAAGGTTCTCCAGTGACTTCTGCAGTGTAATACATATGTAAATGAATACAACAGAATTACCAGATTTAAAAAATATCAGTGATGTATTTGTTCACATTAGAAGACTCCTCTCCTCCTTCACATTCTCTAGGTGCTGGAGTAGGTATACAGCTTCTTGGAGGTAGGTGGGGAACACCCTTGAAATCTTCCAAAAACAAATGTTAGACATGCTAGATCCTGCAGAGCATCTTTCAGTTGTGAATGAAGTTTTCAAGAATTAACTTAATTTTGTGTATGCTTTTGACACAACTAAGATAAATTATATCTTCAAGTATGGTTAATTGTACACAAATTTAACACATTAATTTGGCATGTCAGTGTTAGGAACTTCAATATGTGTAAAATTTTTCTTGCCTTAAATCTTTTAAAACTGATTTCTAAAGCTAAAATCCTCCTGAATTTTTTTTTTGTTATATACTTTTTTGTGCTTCCTACTCACAGGCAGAATGGGTATTGTACTGAATCACTTCATAAGGAGTAGGAGAGTGTCAGTAGAGTTATTGTTTTAGTTTTGGGAGCTGCTCTAGTGTTTTCACAGTGCTGGAAAGCATGGAAAACTCTTTGTAAGTATGTCCTGATACTGGTAGTTTTGTGGCTGCTGGAACTCATGCAGCTTCATTTCCTATGGATTTATGCTGTCTGGTTGATCAGTTACAAGCTATGACTTAAAACTTTACTGTGGTATTTATTTCTTTGTAAATGACAAATTTGAATTAGATGTTAATTTGTCTTCCAGGCTTTTCTTGAGTTACAATGTTCAGAATGCCTCCATCCTCTCTACTAGTGTGCTTTCTTTAGGAAAACTTGCATGAATTTCAGGTTTTCTACTCTTCTGTAGTAGTTGATTGGAAAGGACCAATGAGTAAAATTGTTGGACTAGTCGATATGAGGAAACCCCAGGTAGACACAAAGCCCTTTTACTGAAGGAAAACAATCTCAAAATAGGAAAACTCTGTTAACACCCTTTGAAGGGAAATACTGTTGAAGTTTTCAATTTTTGCATTTCTAGTAATTCTTACAGAATTGTACCCATTTAAAATGAAAGATGATACTTGATTTCAGCCTTATTATATCAAATGTAATCTATGTTATTGAGACTACAAGGTAACTAAGGAGGGATACAAAACTATTTGCCTGATACGTTGGCTTCGGTGGCAGACACAGTCTAGGAAGTTCATATTTCCTTTCTGCGGCCGTCTTCGAGGGCAAAGGGGTAGAGAGGAGAGGGAGGCCAGTGGGAGAGGTGCGAAGCTGTAGTGCAGAGCACAGAACTGCATCAGCCCACATCGGGGGCTCTGATCCCCAGTAAAGGGTGGGTAGCAGTAGACTGCAAACATGTAAATCAGCTGGAGTGCTTTTGCGTGTAGGTTTGTTCAAATCCTACTTAAAAAAAATTAAGTGTAATGCAGTAAAGAAGACAGTCATAATGCGTGCATCTTAACATATTTGGAAATTCAGGTAAAGCTGATGCGAGGGGAGATGGGTGTGGGTGTTGTGAGAGAGGGAAATAGCAGTATTTTTTTCCCCCCCTGGTTTGTAGGGATGTTTACCCTTCTGTTTTACTGAGGAGTATGACTGCAGCTGTTCTGTGGATTCTGGTGGTGTACACCTTTCTGTGCGCTCTCTTTATGCAGTTTCCCAGTGTGACAGAAAACTTCATAAAAATCTGTAAAGGAGTTGTGCCTCATTATCTTTTCCCTAGTTACCATATAATTCAATAAGATGAAATATGTATTCATGACTCTTCCATCACTTCTATGCAATTTGATTTTTGGTTGACTGGAAAATCCCATTAAAACATTCTCTGAAATGCTGTCATATGTGCCTTGCTTCAGGGGAAGACAGGCAGGGTGGAAACTTGTATTAAAACATGCTGACGTGCGTAAATATTTGGAAGAGAAGGCTTTATTTGCACAGTTCTCTAGCTTGGTTTAGCACTTCACAAAGAAATTACTTTTTATTGTTTTCTGGCTAATTTTTCTAAATTAAATGAGGTGTAAGACGTTGGCCTACCAAACAAGTGCTAAATGCAATTTTTGTGCAGAGCAGAATATTTGCCTCACCTTTGCCTCATCACAGAAAAGCAAAATAAACCTCATGATGTAGTAGGCTTATGTTTGTTACAAAATTACTGCATGCAAAACAAAGATGCCAACGTGAAATTATCCAGGTTTCTTTTGGCTAAAAAATGCACATTCTGAGAAATAGAATCTTTCTGGGTTCTTTTTAATAGTTGCTTGAAAAATGCTGGTAGTTTAGAGGGAAACTGATTTTGAAAAATAGCTATTGCTCCTTACCCTTCACAGTATTGTAGCAATTTCAAGAAAAACTTCAGTGAGTTGAAGATAATCTTTTTTGAATGTACAGAATTGTCAGGTCTCTTTTTTTTCTGTGAATAGAGGAGACTTGAATATTGGATACAGACTGATACAGTTGAAGGCTGAATTTTGTACAGCCAGTTTGTGTTATTGGAAAATCCATAAAGGTATTATTTGTGACATTTGGGTCATGGTTTTGCTTTTTAAGATGTGTTGGGAAAGAAAGTATCTATAAGAGTCTCAAAGTAGGAAAAATGGTACATTTTTAGCCTTGATTTTGTGACCTATTCTGAGTGGAGAAACACTGTACCTGCCATGAAATTATATTCTTGTGAATGGACTGTACCCAGCTACTGTTGCTTGGCCCTTCTCTCTCATGCCTAGAGAGGTATAATCGGAAGTAAAGGTAGTAGGTTTTTTCTTTTTTTTTTTCTTTTTATTTTCTCCCCTACCTGACCCATAAATGCTTTTAAAAGGCAGACAGCACTGTTATAGTCTGCTTTCTGCTTATCCTGAATGTTTCAATGTGTTGATTTGGGGGCTGATGGGAGACCCAGAGCCGAATGAAAAAGGGAGATTGTAGACCGTGAGTAGGATCCATTAAAGAGACCACTTGCCATCTATCAACTCGATTTCTATTATGTGCTGGTATTTATTCCTCTGGTCCTAATCCAGTTTTAAACCACTTTGGAGAGGAACTGGATATAGTTACTCATTCCATACTGGGGACTGGACTGCTTCCCTTCTTCCATAGCTGGATAGTTACCAATAAAAGGTGTAAGTGGTGTCTCTTGTGTGTATATAATAATATATACTTTCTTTGCAAAACTGTGTATTACTAAAATCTGCAGTTTAACGGGCTCCTGAACTTTAGCAAATGGTTGAAACGTTTGGGAAATTATGTCTGGCCACAAACTGTAGAGGATGCTGAACTAGGTATTAATAATGTGAAGCTAAATGGTTAGCCATTTTAGCATTGTTGGAAGGTAAATGGTTAGTCATTTTAGCATACTGGAGAATGTAAGAAAGAACTGCTGTACTGGATCAGCCAAAAAGTCAGTCTGGCGTTGTGTTGTGGTTTAACCCCAGCCGGCACAGCTGCTCGCTCGCTCCCTGCGCCAGTGGGATGGGGAGAGAATTGGAAGAGTAAGAGTGAGAAAACTCGTGGGTTGAGATAAAGACAGTTTAACAGGTAAAGCAAAAGCTGCGCCTGCAAGCAAAGCAAAACAAGGAATCCATTCGCTACTTCCCATCGGCAAGCAGGTGTTCAGCCATCTCCAGGAAGGCAGGGCTCCATCACATGTAACCGTTACTTCAGAAGACAAAACGCCATCACTCCAAACGTCCCCCACTTCCTTTTCTTCCCTCAGCTTTATATGCTGAGCATAATGTCATATAGTATGGGATATCCCTTTGGTCAGTTGGGGTCAGCTGTCCCAGCTGTGTCCCCTCCCAACTCCTTGTGCACCCCCAGCCTACTCGCTGCTGGGGTGGTGTGAGAAGCAGAAAAGGCTGTGACTCTGTGTAAGCACTGCTCAGCAGTAACTAAAACATCCCTGTGTTATCAACACTGTTTCCAGCACAAATCCAAAACATAGCCCCATACTAGCTACCATGAAGAAAATTAACTCTCTCCCAGACAAAACCAGCACATGTTGTGTGTTGTGCCAGTAAGTGGCAGGAGATGCTATGGGAAGAGTCTTAGAGCAGAGCATGGACAGAATGAGCTTTCCCCGGTAAAGTCCTGGTTATCAGTAGATCAGAAACATCGTGGGATAAAGGATACATCCGGAGAATTGTGTTACAGTAATCACCAAATCTCTCTGTTGTTTATTGATATCCTTTCTGGTTTTTAAACCTATTTCTCCTTTTGTCCTAAACAGCATCTTATGGCAGCAAGTTCTGTAACTTAGGCACCATGTGCAAATTGAGGTCCTTTGATCTATTTACATCTATGACAGCTTAGGTCAGTGGGTACTCTCCTGTTTCTCATGTTGTGAGAAATAATGGTTAGCTGTAATGTGTTTATCTTCTCTTCTCTGGTCACAGGTATATAGCCAAGAGACCAAGTTATCCGGACGGACTCTGTGTGTTACGATTACATCAGCTGAATGTCTGCATTCTCTAAACTGAGTGCTTTCACAGAATCACAGAATCATTTGGTTGGAAAAGACCTTTAAGATCATCGAGTCCAACCGTAATACAGTGATTATTTAAACACAAAGGATTTTTTTCTTTTTCCTTTCTTTTGTTTAAATAAAAGCAGCATTCATATACAATCCAGTTTCCAACTGGAGTTGGGAGCTTCTGAGTAATGTTCCTCAGTTTGTTGTCTGTAAGGCATCAGGAGATGGTCTGAACTGCAAAATGAAAGTTGGCTTGTTCGTAATTTACAAAACACATGCAAACATTTCATTTGTATGAAAACGGGACAAAATAGGGGAGGAAAATAAAATGAGTGCACATTCAGAGCTTGTTCTAATTTAGGGAGGTTGTGAGTGAAAACATGCTATAAAACCAATCTGCAGCAATTGTGACACGGTTCATGGGTTTGTTTGTTTTGTGTTTTGTTGTTTGCTTTTTGATTTTTCCTCCAAACGATACTGTAGGTAAGCCTGGCATTTTCAGGTGATGCCCCGAGCAGGTTCCGGTTTGGAGGTATTCCTCCTCACTAGCTTCCCAGCACTTAGAGGGAGAGCCTCACATTACCTGTGGTTTTGTCAGTTTGTTTGTCAAAGCAATTTTGTAGCTCCGTGGGAAGTTCTGCCAGATACTCACTGTCGCCCCATAACAACCTTTGGTTCTTTGCTGGGGAATTGTTTATCTAGAGTTTCCTTCCTCATAGCTTCTTACTACTTTGAGCATAGTCATACAGTACACATTGGGTGTACCTGCAGTATCATTTTGGTTCAGATTAGGAGTGTGCTTTGGAAGCAAGACTCTCAATTGTCACCACCTACTGTGCTTTGGTTTGTGTTGCAGAATCATTACAAAGCACTCAGACTGAATTACTTTTGGATGAAAGTAAACCAGAAGATACCCTCCAAGAGCATACCTACTGCAGTCCCGTTGCTGCACAGTGTTCAGCTCATGGAACCAAATTAGAGCTACCCTGAAGTTAAAATTCTCAACAGGTGCATGTTGTGTTAATGTTGAGTCCTCAGCACCAAGTGTTTTGTTGTTCAGATTTGCTCCTATTGTTCTGCATTCCTGGCTAATGTGAGTATAGTCATGGATAGAAATAAATATACAGCACTTAGAGGTTATTATTCATGACCACTGTACTTGCTTCAATTACAGAGTCCAGCTATTCAAGACTAAGCGAGACAGATAATATCAAAGTATCTGACATTTTGAGTTTGATTTGGAAGCTGACACTTAAACAGTAATTAGGTTAGTGAGCACCAGATCTGTAATGCAGCTGTTTTCCTGCCTTTGTTACTTTTTGCCCTTTCCTGCTTTATTAATCTGAGTTCTCTTCCACTCATTCTCTAACATGCTTATTCTTACGACCCAGTCGTTAACCCAAATCACCACAATATTCTGATACCTCTTAGGTGCTGGCTGCGCTTTTTCCCTATTCTCATCTCTTCAACTTTTTTTTGACTTACCAGCTTGCAAAGGTCTACACAGGCTGTGGCTGGTCCTGAGCATGGTGTATGCTTTCTGGCTACCTACTTTCTGCCAGCAAAAATGGATCATGATTTATAGCCGCCAAAGGCACCATGCTTCCTGAGATACTGCTGCAGTTGGTAAACCCAATCTTTACTTCAGTGAGAACTTTAATGGGTTTTTTCTGTTCTTGTTGGTCATTGATTTTTGTGGAAAACTTATGGTAGCACAGAAGAAGAAATCGGTGTCAGATTTAGTTAAAAGGTATTGGGGGGGGAGCAGAAAGTAGAATGGATACATAACACAGTATCATTAGTTTTGTTTCCAAACACAATCAGGATAAAAACATATCTTACTGCGAAAGCTTTATTTAATTGTTCACCATTCCCACTTGAAAAAGGAGACGAACTGGTTATTTTTATGTCAACACTTAAATGGATTATCAAGTTAAATACTCCAAATTTTAATGCCCAAAGCATAGTGATAGTGTCTAACCTAAAGCAATGTCTTTTAACAATAGCTTACAGAAGACTGAGGTGTCTGAAATGCCGCTATGTAGGCTGCTCAGAAAGGCATGGTCTCTTGAGGATTTGTGCAATTCTGGTTTCAATACAGATAGTTACGTAAGTGTTCAATTATGCCTCCCAGGAACTGCCCCAGATGGTCCCCACGCGCTTGAAAACAATGAAACCCACCAGAATTCTCCCTCGCTGAAGGGAGAGCATTGTTAACTTCTCCCAGATGTCCTACTCTCCAAAATGTGTGTATCAGGAGATTGTTCTTATCTGGTTTTGAAGGGGATGGGAATGAAGAGATGTCTTGGCTTATAGCAACTCCCCCTTTGAACTGGAGGAGCCTGGAAGTAACCAGAGAATAACCAGCCAGAATATTGTCACAGCTTTAAAACAGCTAGAACACTAAGTAACTTAAAGAAGGGGTAATGAAGTTGAGGCAGAAGCTTAAAGTTCAGTCTCAGCTGGCGGAAGTCCTGTCCAGCTGTAGTCATTAGGAACCATCTTCTCTCTGCTAACAGGGCGGTGTTCGAGTTGTACTCAGCATGCTAGTTCTTTGAGTGATGATATAATTTATTGGTTTTAAGACGTAATGATAGTCCGCTCAGTACAGGTGTCTCTTAGTGATCTGGTCTGTGGTTTCAGGTCCCTGTGTAATCAAAATTAATGATAATGTTTTAAATGGTGTGTTTGGATAGCATCTACAAAGCAGAGGGGTTTTTGGTTTGGTTTTTTTTCAGTTCTCTATTTCACTCTTATCCATGTCCCATGTAGGCTCAGGTGGGACAAATCTTTTGTACCCTTGTCTGATAGAGCAGTTTCCAAAGTTTTCCATCCCCCTTTATTCCCACCCAAATTCCCTGGCTAACCTTGCTGTTGCAAACAAACCAAACAATAAATGCAGGCTTCTCCCATATCCTTACACTGTGGACTTCCTGTTCAGAGAAAAATCAGTATATTTCTCCAGTGTTTGAATCCATGTAAATCCTTGTCGTCACTTTTCCTGGGGAAAAAGTTGTTTTGAAACAGATTGTTATAAGTAAAGTTGTAGTCTTCTGTAATATTTTTTTCCAATGATGTAAAAGCCAAATGTGGTGGGACTGGGATTTTTAGGTAGGCACATAACATATTTTGAATAAATGAAGTCAAATAATTATCATCTGTCTTCCTGTGTAATTATTTGATGTTTTCATTTTTCTTCTAAATAAATCTCCCACAGGAGTGTTTCAGTTGTTGCATTGCACCTGGTTTCAGGCTGGGGACTAGAAAAGGGGTGTTTGTTTTTAGACTGAACACCTACTGATGTTTTAGCTAGGAGTGACTCTTGAATGTACCTGTTTTCATAAAAAGCTCCAGAAGAACCTAAATATTTATAATTTTAAAAAAAACATATAGCTCTATGTGGCATCTGGTTGTAAATTGCATCCCAGTAGTCTCATTAATTGTACAGATTACAAAACTAAAATTAACAGCGGTATCCCCTGTTAGAGTTCTGTTGCTGAATGGAAAAAGCCACTTCCCTGTTCCCTACATGGGTCCTGTCATGCACATCCCTCCCCAGTCGTGAGAGGAACGTGCTGGCCTTGCAGTGTTCACAGTCCCTGTTAACACAGCCAGTGAGAAGCTGAGTGAGGGGAAAAATACTGCTGCTGCTCTACATCATCATCATTTTCTCTTCTCTTTGTAATCCCTTCCCTAAGGACATGCTTTGTTGTCAGTGTTGTGTCTTCTTAGAATACATGACAGTGAGCAAGAACAGTGAAGGCAGTTTGGACTTGTGTGCCCTTCGTCAGATCCTCTGTCCTTTAATGGTACGTGCTGCACACAAGTTTCCATTAAACTTGTAGCCAGGAAATGTAGCCAGAAGAGATGTACCCGCTAACATAATGCGGTTATCTTAACAAATGCAACAAAGTCTTGCAGATATATTGTCTTGAGCCAACAACTTTTAATGCCAAAATTAGTTAGCCTCCCAAGTTAAGGGATACACTGCACTGCTACAATATGGTTACCAGCTTGGGAAATGTGTATAAAAATATTCTGTGCTTTGTGCTTATACATAGCGTATACAAGGTTTGGGGACTTTCAGGATTGAGGAAAAAGTATTTAAGTTAGTTGTGAAAAGAAATGTACAGCTTGGTTTGTTACTTCAATATTAGTTTCTTAAACTTTCACACGAAATGTTTCTCCTCAGTAAGATGCTACAGCCCTTTGGTGGTGAGCACAGTACTGCTGGTAAATAGCATGGGCCTTGTTGATATGTCTTCTTTGCTGTCTCGTATGCTTTAGAACTCATTGTATTTTTCCGTTGAGTCATTATATTTTCTGCTAGAAGTGGATGGTTGATTGTTTTAATTTTGTTTTGTTTCTTACCATTATCCTGACAGCCAAGTAGGCAGTCAGAAAAGATCACTTGTTGGTCAGGTACGTCAGCTTGCTATTGAACTCAGAATTTGACACTCAGCTTGGCTATAGTGCTATCCATGCTGTCCACCCTGTTGTCACTTTTTCCACAAGCAAGCCTAAGGTGATGTATAACCTCTTGGAGGGTGTGGAGGGGCTAATGTATAGAAGATAGTTGGAAGAGGGGTTCCTGAAACAATAAACGTGGGTGTTACTAGTGAGATACTACCTGTGGGCTTTTCTTTGTTCTTGCATTTGTGTATGTATATGAAAAACACTGCTCTGACACTATAGGACCATCCTAGCCTTCAGTAAGGTTCATGAAGACATAAAAGCAGGAAATTAAATAGAGAGGTGGTAGAGGAATAAATGAGTCAGTAGCAAGTC
This sequence comes from Balaeniceps rex, assembly GCA_013401315.1. Taxonomy (NCBI): domain Eukaryota; kingdom Metazoa; phylum Chordata; class Aves; order Pelecaniformes; family Balaenicipitidae; genus Balaeniceps; species Balaeniceps rex. The sequence continues at coordinate 8,865 of VYZW01001336.1, read as the reverse complement.
AAGATGTTGCTGTAGTGTTGCCAGCCCTCTTCAGTTTTATTAGCTGGTTTATGAAGGTAAAAAAGATTTATGTACTTGTCTGTGTTGATCTCTTCTTCCAAACAACCTTTGAACTATTTAGTCAATTTGAACCAAGACTGTCAGTAGAGGACCAAAATATAATTAAACTCCTTCTCTCTAGGGGAAGGGACAGTTAAGTAGAGGGCAAAGACCCAAGTGGTTCTTCCTCTGCAGTAGGAGAGTCTGTTCTGTGACTGTAATGTCTTGTGTAGTGGCAGGGCAGCCATTGCCTGTGTCCTCAATCCACCTCTTGCCCAGCAGGTATTTGGGTGTCATAGCAGGAAACTAGCTGTGTTTTGTGGGAGCTTGGAATTGAAGAAGTTTAGGGAGATTTGGAGAGGGAAGACAGGGGAGCATAAAAAAGACACACATTTTTAGGAAAATGGTCATAATGAATTCCAGGGAGCTCTAAATACTTGTAACTGCTGTAAGAATCTAATGTAGATTGTTGAAGGGAAGTTTCTACACCACAATCGCTGGAAAGCTGTATTTAATATTTCCTAGAGAAGGGCACACTGGTTCCTTTTATGATGAAGGAAGGATGAAAAGAAACGTAATTTGTGTTTTGCCACCAATTCAGCAAATCTTTATCACTAGCCCATAATATACTTGCATCAGTTTCCACTGAAGAAAATAAAAGGTGTTTTTTCTTTTGTGTTCTTTTTTCTTCTCCTCCTCCACATGTTTTCCCCAATTTCCCAATCTGTGTATGTCAGTATTCTGATGTTCATTCCCAAAGATCATGACGTACCAAGCACCTACTGCCAGGTGCCAAGGCAGCACTGCATGCCTAGGCAGCGTCTCACTCTGCTCCTGGTGGAAAACGTCCCGTAGCAGGGGAGAGGCATGGGAGAGGCACGTTAGTCCCCTTGTTTCCACAGTTCCCAGTAGGCAGAGCCACCTAGTTGTGACTCGGCGAGTATGGATGTGGATGCGTGTGTGTTGCTCTGTTTTTTTAATGTTGTTGAAATCCACACCCAAGTTATTTGATAAAAGGGTGCAATATTAAAGACAAACTGAAATTTAATGCAGAAAAATGTCCCATTAGAGGGGGGAAGCCTGGCAAGGTGCATTTCATGCACTGTATTGCTGCAGCTCAACAGAGCGAGTGCTCACTCGCTGGGTCTTGCTCTTCTATTGCTGTGAATCTTACTTGAGGGGCTGTTCCAACAGCAGCCGCCTGAAACTGGGGGGTTATAAATGGCAGAAGAAACTCATGATGTAGCAGGTGAAGAGAATAGTTACACCAGTAGCCAAATTTTTTGTGACCTGCTTATTATTAAAAGCTTGGCAGTTTCTTCAGCACAGATATTTGGGTTGTAACAATGTGACTACCCAGAGAATGACACTAATTTTAATTTTATTCAAGAAGCAAGTGGCAAAGGCAGTTTTGTCTTTGCACAGGGTGAGTTTTCTGCTAAGAAAAATTCAGGCTATTAAAAGAGGTTATACATCTTCTGAAGAATTTTTTTAAGCCCTCTGCTTCTGTTACCCTACAATACTTCATAATGAAAAGCTAAACACTATGGTGTGGAGGTTTAAGAGTGCTTTAATGTCTGCTGTTTATTCACATTTATTTGCCTTTACAGAGCTTTGATGAACTTGTTTTAACACCAGTTTACTTCTCCATCCCACATGTCTTGTAGTCCCAAATCTACAATTTTGTTAGCAGACTGGGATGTCTTTATAGAGCTCCATTCACTTTGCCAGCAGTCCTTACAAGTACTGCAGTCTGCTCTTACATGACCAATTACAGTGTTGGATGTGCCATGCTGGAAGTCTTAACTTTCCTTCTTTGTTTATTACCGTAGCTATGGCCAGCCTTTGTGCATAGTTATCATTTTTTTACAGAGAAGTTTGCTTATGAGGTTTTGGTTTTATGGAGGTTGAGGACATTAGTATGGTATGATATGTTGATGTGTAACCTGGCCTCTGAAGTAGAACTAATGTTAACCTTTAGGAGTAGGTAATTTATTAGTTAAAAAAAACTTTAACCTTGTGGTGTTCTACCAACTTGGTTAGACAGCTGCACCTTTCTCACACTTTACTGAAAGCTTTTATTTTCTTAACTTTTCCCATACTAACAAAGACTCCAAGAAACTGAAAACAGTCCCTCAAACTACTGTTGCTGCCTTCAGATGCAGTTGTTGTTGGCTGTCTGCCTGGTAGATGCAATGAGTTTCAGGCACTTTCTTGACTGAGAGCATCTCTTGTCTGTTCTCCTTCCAAGATGAAGTATAAAGTACATGTAAGTTCTTGTAGGGCGGGTTGGGATCCTCACACTGTATTGCAGCTTCCTTTGCCAAATTGCAGGTCGTCTTCTGCCCTTGAACTATATGCAGGCATCCTGTTTTAATCAGTAGCAAACTCTGAATGAATTTGCATGTGTTCATTCCGATTTCAGAAAATCTGATCCATAAACTAAAGATAATGAGTTGACTTGATCTTTGAAGAGTGAATTTAAGTCTTAGATAAGGTGTAAGTAATTACAGTGGAGAATGTAATACCTTTCAATTTCAATTAGGTAAAACAGAAGTTGCAGATTCGTTTAAAATGATACACACCTTCTATTACATATTAGTATTTTTGCATATTCTAAATATGGAAAGCTTTGAAAAAGGTTAAAGCATTCACCGTTTCACAGGAGTTATCTTTTTTTTGGATAGTATTCCTGTACTACTGAAATTAGTCTGCATGCAGTAGTGGTACAGCTCAAAAGAGGGATTAATCTTGACCATGGGGTTTCCAACACTGATATATTTGTAGCAATATTTGGGAATCAAGAGAAAGTTTTCCAAGTTCATCATAATTCACAGATTTAACAGGGTGTTTCCTCTTTTGTTTACAGACTTGATATTTGCAAGTTCCCTGCCTTGACAGTAATCATCATGGATAGTGGTAAGTTTGTTAACTTAGTGATGACTGTGCATTCTTTATTATTGTCTATTAAGTGGGCGTTAACACACCCCAAAAGTGTCCTCTGCTCAAAATCCCACTCACTCGGCACAAAAAAAGTCCTCTACGATTGAACTGGTTTTGGTGTTACATATGATGCAGATCTTTGCCCACACTAAACTGAACTGGGATAATACTACTGTTCTGACAGAGCTGTTATATGCAGACCATAATAATCATCACAGACTCATTTGTAGATCTTTGAAAGCTGGCTGCAGAATGGAGACCACAAAGCTGAATTTCCAGCCTTGCATACTTTAGTTTAACTGTTCCTAAGCTTGTCCCAGTAACTCCAGAATCTCAGAGCAGAAGTCACTTTGTAAGCTTTATATGTAAATGCTCAAAACGTTTTTCTCCCTTCTGCAGTATGCAAACCAAGTAGTTTTATTAAGGTCACCTACATAAATACTCAAATTTATCAGTAACTGCAGCATCGAATTTAAAATTAACTGTTTATTTCTAGTATTTGGTGGTGGTTTTAATCTGCTTGGGTGTTGGTAAGGAGTCAGAAAAAGGAAGCCTCAATAATGGTCTCAGTAGAGCTGGTTTTGGTGTCCTGGGTGCCCTGGGCTTTGCTTCGGCAACAGTTCTGCGTCCCAGAATACTTTCCCACGCTGCTGCTCCCTGTTCCTTGTATCACTAAAGACCTGAAGCCTGTTTTCTTTGCCTGTGACAGCTTCAGCTGGCAGGCTGAGATGTATTTATCGTCTCGTGTCCTTGCCTGTCTCTTTCTGATTCTGATTTAATTTCACGTTGCTAGGGTATCTATTCACTGTTATGATAGCACACAGGTTTTTCTGAGAATGTATAATAGATTGATCTGACTGTATTACTCTTTTCAATAGTAGTAAGTCAACCTAAGACTTTGGAAGTTTTTTTGTAGCTTTCTGATGCATAAAAACTTGCTAAAAGCCAAGTATTACAGTTACAGACAGAGCGCAAGTGTGTTTGAAGAAATAAACATGTATTCCAAAGCATTAGATTTGGGAGTTGTATATCTTCATCTATATTCTACAAAAATTGAGGGAGAGGAAGAGACTTCAGATTTTTTTGTTTCTGTGTCTATCTTAAATAATGCTAAAATCATAATTCTGATTTTTTCCTTTATCTTGTATTTGCTAGTTAATCTCCTTAACAAAGTGAAAAATTAAGTTGTATCTCGCTTCATTACTTTATTCTTGCCACATGCAATTCTTCCCTGATCATCTTCAGCTCCATAGTAACAGCTGCAGTGAATTCAGCCACGCTGTAGCTTGGCTAGGTGGGCATCCAACCCAAAGCAGTTTTTTTTACACACTCCTATGCAATTATAACTGAATGTCTACAAGATGATGATCTTGGAATACTAAGAAGTCAAAGTGTTTTCTGCAATATGGTTCCATTATCTCTTTTTATAGGATTCATCAGGCAATGACTGGTTCTCATTAAATCACTGTGTTTCAATCAGTATCTCCATCAAGATTGCTTTGATCAGTGTACGTTTTTATGTTTCCTTGCTGCATTTGTATTGACTTGTCAACAGGATTTAAAGTCACTAGGAGTGTGCAGAGCTTTAAAAATGTCAAATCAAAATGAACAAATTAATATACTTCATTTTTTTCCAGCCTTGCAGGGTCAAAAGCCATTCCTGGTCTGGACTAACAATAGATGATTATTTATCAGATACATTCAGAATTAATACGGGGTGTGTTTTATTTTCCTCAGTGGCCTTTTTTGTCTCTGTGATGTATGCATTTTCTATACTGTACTGTGAGAGAAGAGAGACACTTTCTGAATATGAATTACTAAATAAAAAGTTGGGGTTTTTTAGGTAGTCATATATTGGCCATTCTTGAATATTGAATTATTTTAATGCTTTGCTGTTCTTCGTCAATGCATTTTGAAGCAGAAATGTATGCTTCACTCTTTTTGGAAAACCAAACTATTACCTAGAAACTCATCCCAATGTGTATCAAATGCAATATTTCATAACATACCAGCTTTTAAACCTTTATTCTCAGTTTGTGTCTTTGATAAATTGGAAAGTGCATGCAGAAACAAAGATTTGTATATTGTTTCTGAGAGCCAGAAGCTTTAAATCAGGGTATTTTCAGCTACCTACGTTTTCCTGTTTATTTCTTTTCCCTCTGCATCCAGTACAAAGCTGTCATAGTTTGTCTCATTGCTGTTTTCAGGGACGGATTCCAGCTGTGAAATGAAATTCCCTAGGTTTTATCTGCTGAAGGAAGGGAAACTTGATTTATAGTGCATTATTTACCCTTCGGTGACTCCACATATGGACACTCTTAAGAGAGTCTGGGCTGTAGCTTGTTCTACTTCAGGAATGCCCACAGGAGGAGTTGGTGAGAAGTAGGTAGAGCACCGGCAGTCCATCCCCGTGCATGGCTGCATGCTGGCTTCCTGACGTGGATGAGTCCCTCATCTCATCACGTTTAGGTGATCACTGAGGCATGTTGAAAGAAACCAAGTTCTTCAGGCCTAGAGGGGAGTCAGGAGAATTGTGTGGGAAATGGAAAGAAGCCATCCTTTTCTTCTTTCCTGTTTTGAAGAGATTTTTGAATATTAATTTCTGTGTTATTTAGTCAGTGAACTTAGGAGGTGCCCAGGTGCTCAACTGTGGTGCTGTAGAAAATGAAAATTGCGCTAGGTGCAGCTGTAGAGTTGTATGCACTGAACCTCTGGCAACATCATGAATAGTGTAATTTGTGTGGTGCATGTACATACCACATGTATTCAACTGTGAAAGTATAGGAGTGACTGGTGTTTTGGTGTTTAATCTTCAAATCTTCATTTAATCCTTTGCAAAAGGAAGATAACCGTCTAACAATTTATAACAAAGCATACCACAAAGACTAAACAAATTAAAGTAGATCAGCCTAATTATGGTAGTAGACTCATTGCTGAAAAATGCCACCCCATCTATCTTACAAGAAAGCAAAAGTATAGTGACCATCTTTGTAGACTTGCTGCCATCCTTTTTTAAAGTGCAAAATCAGAAAAAAAAACACAGCAAACTGATTCATATAAAATTATAGATAAATCATTGCTTAAACCAGTCAGTCTCTGTCCTTCAGCAGACAGTGAGAGTTTGTCTTCATAGCGTATCAGCAGTCCCAGACTAGCTGTAAATGAACCAATGCAGAAATGATTGCGCAGGTCAGGAAGGTGGTACAGGTGTATTAGTGTGGCAGCGCATTGAATAATTAGCCCCTCTTGCTGGCAGTGAGAGCACAAGAACAGTGTTGCACTGACATGATGTTCTTGCTTCCTGACCTGAAATACCTGGAGAATTTCTGCATCAGTCACTGCAGATGTACCTCCCGAGTAATTCAGTCTGCTGGATTTTGGAGTGTTACAGTTGCTGCATGTTACTGTAAAAATCATTTGGTCAGGGAGTTTGAGGGAAAGCTAGAATGTCAGAAGAAAAGAGGTTGCTTCCAGCTCTTCTTTGAACAGAAAACCAAGGAAAGCAAATAAAGAATACCTGTGTCAGAATGTTGGTTGCCTTTTTGTGTTGTTTTATTTGATTCATCAAATAAGGTGAGGTTG